>CAKAOH010000285.1:0-22629 GCA_916701665.1 Sebastiscus tertius | reverse complement strand
TGTGAGGGTTTCTGTACAATATTTGTCATCTTTTTGTGTTGTTAATTGATTTCCAATAATAAATATATGCATACATTTGCATAAAGCAGCATATTTGTCCACTCCCATGTTGATAAGAGGATTAAATACCTGACAAATCTCCCTTTTAAAGTACATTTTGAAAAGATAAAAAAATGAACATTTAATTTGCGATCAGTCGTGATTAACTATGGACATTCATACGATTAAATATTTTAATCAATTAGCAGCTCTAGTTTTTATGCATCAGCTGACGTGGGGTAAAGGACTTTTTGTTCTCCAGAACAAACCAACACGTTCTCACTCCCAACTCATTACAATACCGAGGCTTGGTCAGTGGCCCTGCGCTTCAACCTTTAATGCCCTAGGTACCCTTCTAGCATCAGTTTCAGCTTGTTACATGTATACTAAGGGTGTCACAATTTTGATTTTCAATCGGAAATCAATTGAAATTGAACCATCAAAATCAAAAATCAGGTTTGGCGATTTTTTTTTTTCTCTCCACCCCCACCGAAACTCGCTGTAAAGTCCACTATGTGGAACAATAACTGAACAAACAACCAATGATTAGAGAAAGTCAAAGTGATGTGCAATTTTAAAGGTTTTTATTAAAGATCACTAAAGGTTAACAAGGAAAATGTGGTGGAGGTAGGGACAAAATGGTTGTGCCAAATAAACAAAATCAATAAATCCAAACCAGGCCTCATTATGTGTCTGCCCTCTCTGGAAACAACACAAACAAAAGGCTGACTAGATTATCTAAAAAACAGCGGTGTACAAAACATACAAGGGGTGGCACCAACCAATAAACCTAGTATTTACAGACATGAACAAAACTATGTGAAAAGGTGTACAGGGTATACCCCCAACTTACCTATATCCTCTACTTCCTCACCACAGACCTTAACTTTTAATCTCACAACTAAATCAGAGTACCACACAGGTCAAAATGCTTCAGAAGAATGAGTCAGAGAGAGAGCGAGAGAGAGGGGCAGGCCAGCGTGTTCTTCTTTTGAAGGCAGCCCATGACAGCGATTGCTAGATAGCAGGAGAGTGAGCCAATCATTAGCTGAACAACTCTCCACAGGTGGACTCCAATCACTTCCATTATCACTTAGACCGGGCAGCACCTGCAAGACAAGGGTGAGGACATAACAGGAGTAAGGCTCTGCAGGCCTGTCTGGCCGTGAAGGCACGTAACACTTGGGTTCAAAGAGAAAAAAATATATATATTTAGTTAAGAGTCTCAGCGTAAAGAGCAGAACTGCTGAAAATAGAGTTTTATTATAACCATTATAATTGGCAATATTTGGAGGCAATGAATGGTGCAATTAGCAGGTAGTTGTGTCCATTCATTATACTGTTGTTCCTTTTATAACTCAGTCTGTCGTGTGAATAGATTTTTTTGACAGTCCCCATTCTTCCTGAAGGCTAAATTGCCATTTTCCATTTCCTCTAAAAAGTTTCTTGTGTTTTTCAGCTCTATGCAATTATCGCTAAACAGTCAAGGAAGTTTATTTCCATCACCCTTAATCTCAGTCTCAGATGCGTTCGCATGCTCACGTTTGACACAGTAAATATAGAAGCGCGCTATGAATTGTGACAAGAAATGTATTCATAAATAATTTCATCAGAAGAAAGGAAAACACAGAGAACAGAGCATGAGAGTTCAGCCTGCATGCACATTTGCATATTATAATAGATCACATGAAATGGGATTCCGGCAATCTTATTACAACGAATGAGGAAGAATTTATTACATCATTGATTACAAATTAATGCAGGGAATCAGTCATTTGGAGAGAAATGTGTTATTCGGTCTGATGTTTTATTCTGTGGAGAGCTGAGATCAGAGTCGAGAATGTCTCTATTGCTCCAACTTTGTGTGTGCGTTTTATGTGTGTTTGTGTGTGTGTGTGCGTGTGTGTGTGTGTGTGTGTGTGTGTGTGATGTCTTGGAAATGCAGAGTTCGTCCCCCCAGCTGTTATTTGGTGCTAAAATTAGTCGCACGGTTCCAACAACAGCAAACATTGAGAATTAAAGGGTAGAGGGATCAGAGAGGAGAGAGAAGAAGGAAGACAGACGGAGAAAGAGAGAGAGAGAGAGAGAGAGAGAGATGGTGAAAGGGGAAGAGGAGAAATTAGAGTGAAGAGAAGAGAAATGTTGATAGTAGCAGACACACACAGAGGCAGAGGAACGAGTATGTGATGCATAATGCAAAAGTCTGATTTTCAGTCTTAATGTTGCCCGAAGTGATTCACAACAAGACCACCAGCTCAGCATGGGGCTAACACACACACACACACACACACACACTCATATATGCAGAAATCCTCCATTATTTCAGATGATAAGTCCACATCAAAACTGCTTATGAAATGTGTAGAAATGAGGGCTGCAAAAGCTAGGACGATAATAACGCGTTAACGCAAATTGATTTTAATGCCACTACCGGCATCATATGAAATCATCATCATAGTTTCATCATTATAGAAAAACCTAAGGAATCCATTGGTACCAACCATGTCATACTAGCTTGTCATGAAGGAGGTTAAATAACGCTCCAAACTTACACTAAATGTTGGCGAGAAAAAATCTGGCATGGCCATTTTCAAAGGGATCAATTGACCTCTGACCTCCAGATCAGTGAATGGGTTCTATGGGTACCCACGAGTCTCCCCTTTACAGACATGCCCACTTTATGATCATCACATGCAGTTTGGGGCAAGTCATAGTCAAGTCAGCACACTGACACACTGACAGCTGTTGTTCCTGTTGGGCTGCAGTTTGTTTGGTTGCTTTGGTTGTTTGATTTGCAATAATGAATATATACATATATTTCTATAAAACAAGCACTCTCATGTTGATAAGAGTGTTACCTACTTGACAAATCTCCCTTTAAAGGCAAGGTTGACGATGTTATTCTGTATACAGTATTTGTTATATTGGTTGAAATGGTCTTTACACCCGGCTGTGGGCGGCTGTGTCTCAGAGGGTAGAGCACGTCGTCTACCGATCGGAAGGTCGGTGGTTCGATCCTCGGCTGCTCCGGGTCACATGTCGATGTGTCCTTGAGCAAGACACTTAACCCCAAATTGCTCCCGAAGGCTGAGCCATCGGTGTGTGAATGAGTATTTAGATTAGATCCTGATGGGCAAAGTTGGCACCTTAGCAGCCTCTGCCATCAGTGTGTGAATGTGTAAATGGGTGAATGCTGATATGTAATCAGATGCCTCCCTGCTCATACTCTACCCTTGGCGTGCACCAGCGTCGTGTGTCGCCGCATGTTTCCTGGAGAATGGAAACCGCGGTTACTTGTCATGAGGTAGCGTTGTTGAGTTGAGGTCCCCTCTCCGCTCTGTGTCTGTGACGTAGTTACGATGAGGCGGTGCTCATGCATCTGTGTGTGTGTGTGTGAGGAGCCCCGAAGGGGAGGGGGGCGGGGGGGGTTTAGACGGAGCTCCTGAGGTGATGCTACTTTCAAATTATGCTAGCTTTCCAACATCGTCGACCCTATCTCTAAGGTACATTTTGAACAGATAAAAAATGTGCGAGTAATTTGCGATTACTCGTGATTAACTACGGACAATCATGCGATTAATCGTGATTAAATATTTGAATCGATTGACAGCCCTAGAATAAATACGAGGGCGATTTGCTGAGCTTTTGCAACTCGAATAACGGCATAAACCAATCACGTTGTGCAGAATGGGTTGAGTTGCTCCTATATTTATGAAACACGGATGCTCCGTAGTCTGGACCAAGATGGTAAACTGTATTAGTCCTTCCAACCTTGACAAAGGCAGCGCAGAATAGAGACACTCCTTCCATTCTTACCATACTTTCACAATAAAAGCCCTGGACATATTATATTCGCAGGCGAGTATTTTGCATTGTCATGTTGTTTATTCATCACGCCCACCGGCCTTCAGACAGTACGTGTGGTAGTTAATTAGTTAATATTAACCCCACTGCCTTTCTCTTCAATATTCAGATCATAAATGTGTTGTTGAAATGATCAGTTTTTAAAGTAGTTCCATGGTAATAATCCAGCTATAACTGCCTTCATTTGTTTCCTTTTAGCTCCTTTCAAGGTTTACGTTTTACATTTCTAATGGAAATTGATCTTTTCTTAATGTCTGGAAGAGCCCAGTAATAAAATTGTCGAAAAAATATTTGAGTTGCTTTTTGTGAGTTTGATATAAATGTAACTATACTATGTAATTATATTAAATGGGCATATGACATCGTCTCATATTGAGCGCAGGCTGCTGAATTTAATCATGATGAAACTGATGATTTACACCCCTGGTAGGGAGGTAGAGAGATGTAACAGTATATATAAAATGATTTATGAGGCTCTGGATATTTTCATAATATCGTCATATGTGTTTTATTAACATGATATCAATATTTCATGATGCCTGCTCAAGCGTGATTGGTTGAAACTACTCGTTGCCTACAGATTCTGCATATATCTGTTTCTAGAGATTAGTTACAGTTTGAGTCATTATTGTTACATAACTGCAACGTAAAGTTCAACATCATATTGTAAACTTTTACTTTTATTGTGGTTTTTGGTTAAATTGTGCTATGCTCTGCATCGCAACCTATATTGAGTCAGAATGTAACAAAAATACACACAAAGGCCGCAGAGAAAATAGTGAGAGTTGAGTCATTGAAAAGAAGAAACGAGGCTGGATAAGGAGGACGGATGAGAAAGAGAGGAATAAAAAAGAGAGGAGCTCGGAGGAGGACGAGTGTCGGTAAGAGTATATATCAGCAGGAAGTCACACAGGTACATACTCTAGGGCTAAACACAGACTCACTCACACATGCTCTCCCTCAGGCTCTTGCAAACAGACGCAAGCAAGCAAAAAAAAAAAAAAAAAAGTTCAGACTGACAAAAACACACAAACAGAAGCTTATCAGGAGGCAGTCACAGGTTCCAGGGTAAAAGCACGCACGCGTGTCTTACATACATTACTATATTCCGTACACTAACAATGTTCCCTTCCAGGTCGTGCATACAATTTAGATGGGTGTCATCTTCAGTTCCCACAGCGCCCGGAGGGGAAGCTCCAGTCCCGGCTGCAGCTTGAGAGGGAAGATGACTAGAGCAGCGAAAATGTACTTTTCGACTTAATGTATGCTTCTCACAGTACTGTAGTCAGTATGAAATTATTATTATGCTATCACATGTTGTTAAATATATTACCCTTTGTTGAATAAATGCTTTGAAATGGGCATTTTTAACATCAATGCCGTGCACTGAGCACTGACTGCTTGGCACTGCAGCAGCAAGTCTGTCAACACAGATGCTGTTTGCGCGTAATCCTGCGCACAATATTGATGTAACAGCAGTGTTATTTAATAAAAGGCCAATAAAGTTAACATGTATTATATCAATCAAATATTTTGACATTTAGAATTTTCATTAATTGCCGTGGAAATCTTGTTATGCGTTCGGTATGGAACACCGTTGCTCACCTGTACGGAATAACGTTAAGCTTAATGATCTTCCAGACACAGGCGGTGGTGTTACTTTTCCCCACTTTTCTCACAAACTCTTGGTCCAAAAGACATCAGTCAAAGTGTAGACTGTCTAATGGATATTCCCCCGGAGAATGAGCACACAAACATGCTTGTCAGGCTCTTAACAACAGAGGAGTGCTCCCTGGTGTGGAGCTGAGGGGCGGAAAGTATACTGAACACCGTTAGTCTACGTTATACATCCGTCTGTGCGCTTGAAGTGTTAATGTGGAAAGAAGAACTATTTGGAGTTTCTGAAACAGTCACTGGTCTCCATACCTGAATTAGTTTCCCCACAGGACAAATTACACATCACAGCTGGTTTCAGCACACACACACACACACACACACACACACACACACACACACACACACACACACACACACACACACACACACACACACTCTATTGTCTCCTACTGCTTCACTGATAGACTATAACAGCACATCAGTGTATTACTTTCAAAACCAAGTGAGTGTAAAATAACCTAATCATGCCTCCATCTAAATAATGTCTACTCTCATCCTATTTTCGCTACTCACCGCCCTCAGATAATACAGACAGGGGTTGACACCTGATGGTTAGATTTCCCTGAAAGTTGCCCACAGGGGAAAGAGGAAATTTACAGAGTTTGAATCCGGGCACAGCACCATTACTGAGCCTGAGTCTGAGGGCGAGACAAAATTTACTCAATTACTTATTTATTGCTGTCTGCTTCCTTCCCATTTGCCCTCTCAAAACTATTGCATACTAGAGGCCACGGGTGTCTGTCTAGAAAGAGATGTGCCGTTCAGAGTGCGTGGCCGTTGGAAGTGGGCTGATTGGCTATAGGAAGTGTTGCTCCCAGCGTTGTCGAGAATCACTCATCGCTCATTGACTACAGGGAAGTGAAGAAGAGTTTGGTTGTAACGCTAGTATATCACATTTACTTCATCAACTTCAACGCTGCACTCCCTTGAGTCCCCAGCAATATACCCACCAAGTTTGAAGTAGATCGGATGAACAGTTCTTGAGATATACAAAGGACACACACACACACATACAGACAGACATTTTTTGCTTTGTAGTTAGATACAAACTGTAGATACACCGTCCAAAAGCTCATATTCACTAGACTGTGTGGACTTGATTTCTTTTCAAATTACAATTACAAATGATTAAATATGGAATTACGGTTCAAAGAATTCTGTGTATACAGTGTATACATGGATTTCCACCATCTGTGGCAGTCTGGTGAATAAAATAAAAACTTTCCATGGAGAGTTAACTATTTAGTTGCAGATTTCACTCCCTGGCAATCATTGATATCCATTCTAGTCTGTACTATTTGAAAGTCAACCGGGAGCGTCATGAAACTTGCATATAGTTGTGTCTCTCACCACTAACATTAACAGTTACTATTGATACCGTGACATTATTGTTGTGCGGTAATTCAAGGTCTTGCCTATTTTTATTGCGAGCCGTGGCAACAACAGACAGGAAAAATGATTTTTCGACTATCAGCAACATTACTACACTTTCAATTTCTGTATCTATGAATATGAATATAAATATGTCACAGACATGAAAAAAAAGTGAAGATTTTTCTGTGGACAGAATTCCTTCATTTGTTAGCACGATGCTTTTATTATGAAACATTTACAGGACAGTGTTGTAGAACATGCAGTGTCTTGCAGGGCTCCATGAATGAATAAAGCACAGGGTTTTTTATTGTGGATTATTACTAATATTTACAAATTACCACACGGTTCCTAAACCTTTTTCCTTCTAAGATAAATATAAATAACATTTATAATTAAATGAAATTGCCATTATGAAATGCAAACTCTATGCAGAAAGAAAGAGCCGGAGGCAGAAACGATGCCAGTGAGGACAACCCACGCGAGGCAGCCGCCACGGGCTGCTCACGCAGGTGGTCCGGACAGGCCATCATTCGACCCGGTGGATAATCCGCGCTTGCCCCCTACTGCAGTCCTTGGCTTTCCTTCCACTCCTTCAACTAATTATTATTGGGAGAAACCTTCAGCTTTATTTGTTTTGGAACAACACTCTTTTTTTTTTGTGCCATAAAGCACCTGGTGGGACTGTGTTAGATACATTGCAGCAGCAGAGGCTGCCAATCTTCCTAGCAACTAATTTGAGCCAAAATGTTACCGATATATTAAAATTGAAAGCGGTAATAAAGATTTATTGATGTTACAAAGTAATGAAAAGCACTTTTATAATCAAAGGAGTGGGTCCAAAATAAGCCCTGCCTGTCTTGTTCACAGGACAAAAGAGCCAATGAGGGCTGAGAGGATACATCGGTGTTTTAGGTCCGAGGCTGAGAAGTTGAAGAAGCCCTTTTGAGTTGCATTTTGCTTTCTTCCCATTTCCCCCTTCACGACTGTTTTCAGTTGTAGCCCGGGCACAGCCCCCCATGTGCACCAGTCATAACAGAATCATGCATGCATTATTGTTTACTTTCTTTTTCTGCTGACCTTGAGCGGTTTTGCTGATATGGTTGCATTTTATTCAGCTCTGTGGAGAAATGAAATGAAAAAAAAATACACAGTAACATCCAACACCGGTCTGATTAATATGCCTTCCCCCTCCCCCCACATCCCTCCCTCCCTCCTACATTACTGCAGAAAAGGAGCAGCAGGACAAACAAAGCATGATGAGTTGCCAGCTCTTTTAATTAGCACAGGCTCAACACACCGTGGTGCAGCAGTGTTGCCAAACTCCGGGATGTTAAAGGATGAACAGTCATGATAAAGCGCGAGGCTTGTTTACACACGGATCATAACCTGCAGAACTGCAAAAAAAGCCCACCCCCAATACTCATAAGCAGTTAATCAGTTGATAATAATAAATGTAAATGTTGGGAAAACAACAAACAGAGCAGTGGTTTCAAAGAAAGAACCGGAATTATAATGACATCTGTTTACACACTGAAATTACCTGAAAAAACAACGTGAAGCAACACATCCCACACAGCATATAAACTACTTAATCTTAAAATAATTACATGCAAAAAAGGTTCAAGCCACAATGCTACATGTTTTAAATTGGATATTGGAAATTGGATGGTTTTTAATTGGACAGTGCAGACTTAAAGCCTCAGTAGGCAGTATGTTTTTGGCATCACTGGGCAAAAATTCCATAATAACCTTTCAGAATTTTGTAGTTCAAGTGTTCTGAGAGATAACTACTGCATCTGACTTCACATGACTTCTGCACCTCCTCATGGCTCTGTTTTCAGGCTTTAAACAATCTATCCCGTGATGGGAGACTTTGGCCAATCACAGGTCATTTCAGAGACAGAGCGTTCCTATTGGCTGTTCATTCAACGGAGGCAACTGTCAGTCACTGGCGAGATTTGGTCAAACTAGGCAGCGCTGATCAAATATGAATCAATATTCTGTTACTGTAATGCCTATTTCTCGCGCAAAATGTTTTCAGAAACATCTTGTAGTGTACTGTTTAGCTGTAAAATTAGAAAGTTTGCTCTGGCTGGTGGGCGGTGCTTGGTATTTCCTTTCAAGATGGCGACCGGGTCACAAACTTTTTTATTTTACAGCTAAACGGTACACTAAAATATGTTTCTGAAAACATTTGATGGGAGATGTAAACATTAGAGTAACATAATATTGATTCATATTTGATCAGCGCTGCCTTGTTTGAACGTTTGATCGGAGTTTACAAGTGATTGACAGCTGCTAGGAGACGGCAAGGCTCCAGCTCGGCTCTGATTGGTTGTTTTCCTCCGGTATGTGAAATCTTGCAGATGCCATTCGAAGAATCGGAGGACACAGAGGCACATGTTTTTTTTCCCCCCAGATTGCTTGTCTCATGCACTACAGTCAGGATAAAGTGACATTTTTATAAAAATAACTTTTTTTAATCATAATTGCTCCGAATCTACCTAATGCTGCTTTAATGTGGAGACTTTGAATAGACAGTTAGAGAGATGGAGAGATAAAGGTGTCACGCAAAGATACTATCGACTAAGTTCATTTAAATTGTTGGAAAGCAACTATTTTTTTGTGTTTCTGTGTTTTGTTTTTACAGCAGCCATTTTGACATGTCACAGTGGGGAAATCGCAGGTGTTACTAACAACAACATCTGTTCTATTCAAGTGTCCCAGTAAGTCATGCCAGTGTGACAGTGAGCCAACATATGCAACAACAGGTCTGTCTGCTTTCCTACTGTGACAATTCAAAATGTATTCTATGAAAAAAGGCCTCTTGATTTCTACTGCCAATTATGCTCCTCATGTGTATGGAGGACAGAACCTGACAAAATCAAAAATAAATGACGAAATAAATAAATGACACAATATAAATGTAGCAAAAGTAATGTAACCATCAATTAATTGATAAAATGTGAGATAAATTGATATTTTTGTTTTAATTTGCTTCTCTATTTATTTGTCTTGATTCCCTGATTTATTTACTTGTTTAATTTTACCTTTTATTTATTTATGTATTTGCCCCATGACACACATTGAGTGTCAGCTGCCTCATTTGCATAATGAGGCAGAAATGCATAAAGAAATGTGTAAACAAATGTATAAAGAAAATGATACATAAATAAATCAGATTGGGGAAGGAAATAATGGGTGAATGCAAATAAAAAGTGTGCATAAATAAATAAATACATTTAAAAATAAATATAAAATAAATGAAAAAATTAATAAAAAAATTTAAAAAATAATAAATACAAATTAATGCAAAAGTAACAAATCAATTTGAAATGTCATAATATAAATAAATAAATTAAAAGAAAATCAAACAGAGGAGTAACTAAAGGGAATTAATACAAAATTAAGAAGAAAATTAAAACACAAATATCAAATAATCTCACATTTTATTATTAATAGTAAATTAATTAATTATTTAATTAATTTATGGCTACATTTATTTTGAATATTACTTTTGCTACATGTAATGACATTTATTTCTTTGTCGAGTCATTTATTTATTTATTCATTATGTTGTAAGTTTATACAAATATATGCAATATTCATACAGCTTCTCACTAAATAACACAACTGAACAAATAATAAAGAACTGTGGGATATTACATTGAGCCATATTGCATGATTTCACTTCAAATACTGGGTAGTGTGTGTAATGAGATGAGGCCCAGAAGAAGAACAAAAAAAGAATGTATATATACAGTATATGTACTGTATATATATAGTCTGGCAAAGTGCAGCAGTGCATCAGTCAAGTTTTGTCCTAAAAGTTCTCTGTTTATGTCAGAATGAAGCATCTGTATATGTTTACATCCCTAATAGAAAGACAAATAGTAAACTACCTTATCTGATCATAAACTGAATGCATTCATTGTTGATCAACAGACTGCCAACCCTCTCAGCACTGAGATCCAGGTCTGGACAAAAATAAAGTCCCAAACTGCTCTCTTTGGTCATGCACTTCTGCATTTTCTCAGGTTAATAGCTCTCCTGTGAAGTCTGCCGATTACTTTACCGCTGTTTATCTCTGTATGCAGCGCTGTGGCCTTCCAGGTGGTAATCCTGAAGCTGGAGACCTCCATGGAAATCTCCCCCTGTCAACCTTAAAGAGTTTATTTGCAGCGATCTCCTTTGATCAATGCTAACTAACAGGTTTGTTATCAAGTAATGTGCCAATGCAGATCAGTTGTGACCCTTTGTGACATGTATCTAGGAAAGAAAGAAGCAGAACTTTACCAAAACTTTATGCAAAAGTGTAGAAAAATGGAACAGATTCCTGCTGTTTCACTGGAAGCCAGATGTTGTTTTGTTCTCCAAGACTGGATCCAAAGAGAAATCTTTCAGTCCTTCAGAAAATATATATAGCCAAAGATACCTGCAGATAGATAACAAAAAAACAGTGGGCCAGATTTAGTGTGGCTTTTGTGCCTGTTTTTCAGGTGCAGATGTGACGCATTGTGCCCCAAACACATGCTGTATTTAGGTGTGTGGATGGATGTAGCCGGCTGCTTGTTTGAGTGCATGTGTGTGGTCCAAATATCCATGTGTGGGTGGCATTACTTGTTTGTTTAGTGCACAAGCTTGTGTATATCTTCTTTGCAATGTCCTTGTTTAATACATGACTCTTTTTTTCTTAGTGATCTGGCCCTGTGTATCTTTGTATCCATCAACAGCAGTAGTAAGGTGTTTGCTTTGTTGACCCAACTACTGGTTTGTTAATACAGAGTAATAACCCTTTAGCTTGACAATTTGAGTCTGCTGAAGTGCCCCTGAGCAGGTCAATAAACCCACCCACACTCCGTGACCCCTGTTCTGTATCTTACTATGACCTCTTAGCTCCCCTTAAAGAAGAGGAAAAGGAAGACTAGAAGATCATTTCTCCACATTTACATGTTATCAGGCAGATTTGATCCATAAAACCCCCATCATGAATGCTGTTTAGCTGGGTGGGCGGTGATTCATATCAAACATTCATATTGTTAGAGAATGAAAAAAAGTGGAGCGTTTCAAATGTATAAAAATACCAGTGAAGATAAAACTCTTTTCTCCAATTTGTCTTGGCTGATAAGACCAAGTGTGGCGGTGCAGGGTGGAGATCTGCTTCTCTAGATCTGCTACCCTAGATCTGTTAAGCTCATTCTCTTTCCCCTTTTCTATAGTATCCACCTGAGCTCTCATCCACTCATATTTTCATGCACTCCCTTTTGTGTGTGTGTTTCCTGATGTAGTCGGCTACATTTGTGCAGCATGCGAGCATCGTTTTTGGCCTCGTAGCACATTGCTTGTGCTAAGAAACCGCACACAATTCGAGAGGATGGTGGCGGAAGAGGACAAACCTATGACAGTGTCGCAAGAATGGCTGGACAATTGATGATTGCATTCAGACGATCATATGATTTTTGGGGGAAATTGCAAAATCAGAGCATGGTTGAAACATCTCTGGCCCAGGTGGACTGTTTGCACCCCTGTCATCCGCTTAGTTCTCAGCCAGTGCGAGTCAGTGCTGACAGCCTTTGACCCTTCAACTAAGGCCAATGGTCTTCATGGAACATTTCTAAAAGGGAACACTGTGCTCGGGGCCATGTAGCGGCAGAAGACCTGATGGGGGATCTGGAGTGCCTGAACACCTCCTTAGGAAACAGACCATTTCAGGCCTGTTGGAGGCCGTGGACTGTGACCAAAACAATCATGTTGGACAAGCAAACTCTTGTTCGTAAGAGATCTTGGTGGATCTTGTTGGGTCTCTAAACTATGGTGTACGGTCTAAGACCTGCTCTGTATATAAAGCGTCTTGAGATAACTTCTGTTGTGTTTTGATGCTATATAAAAATAAATTGAATTGAATTGAATTGAAAGTTGGACTTACAACCTATTCAGAAGGCTCATATCTGCAAACCTACAAAACATTACGCCGGACACTCTGCAGCCCTTACCCATCCGGATGCCCAGTCTTTGTACAGAGCCCAATTCTACAACGCCTTAGACAGACACAGTGAGTGTTCTGAATTGAATTCAAGACTACTGCAAGAGCAGTGGGCAACACAAACAAGCTCAGATGTTAGCTAGCATTATTCAGGAAATGGTGCCAGAGGTGACTTTCAGTCAGGTGGAAGCTTTAATAAGGCTTCTGCTGGTCGTCCGTGCCTCCTCTGCAGAGGCTGAGAGGAGTTTTAGTGCCCTGAGGAGGCTGAAGACATGGCTTAGGTCATCGATGAGTCAAACAAGGCTGAATAATGTGGCCATGTGTCGAGTGCACCAGGAGAAACTGTACAGACTGGAGCAATATGCCGATCTTTTATTGGTCTCAATAAGCAAAGAAAGGCCTTTGGATCCGATTGAAGAATGGCAAAACAAAACACGTCTTTGCGTGGAGAGTAGAGGAGAGGAAAGCAAAGCAAACGGCCCTACTGTCCACCCAAAACTACTTGTCAATATGTGAATAAAAACAACAATTTGCTGAAGCTTGGCCACAATATCTGGACTTGTCTTCATATATAGAGAGCCTAAGTCCCGCCCTTTCCGGTGGACCCCGTGGGACCTCGGGACCTGTGGGAAAAAAATATGAACGATAGTCAACGGAGGGAGATACATATTATTTTGATCCCTTTTGAATTGTGCCATGTATCACACGTATAATGTATGTCAATTTAAAACATCATTTTTTAAGTCAATAAAGTCTCAGTTTGTCGTAGGTTTGTTTTAGTATCATTAAGTTTTGTGTGAAACCGCTCAATTAACTACATCTCTCATCTCGGCCAATGTGTACTAAGACTGAGTACTTACCGAGCGACCCGGGTTCAAATTCAACCTGCAGTTTTTTTCCACATTTCATCCCCTCTCTCTCTCTCCCTCTCTCTCTCTCCCTCTTTCATCACTTTCAAATAAAGCCAAAAAGCCAAAAAAATAATCTTAAAAACCCCCACTGCATTGGGGTTGGGCGATATGTTAAAATGTTTCAACCGGTCAACATCAGCCCAACAATCGATTTGATATCGATATACGTCTCCTGTGAAGGACAACTTGCCGAGTACCTATCAATGTAGTTGGATCGTAGGAATATAAATCGATACATCGATGTAGTAGATGAATCGTTACACCCCTACGTATGAACATAAAAACTATGTGGGGAGCATCTGGATATGAACCATTATATAAAGTTTCCAGAATCTGCTCTTTTGATTTACATAATATGATTTTAGAGGGCACACATTTCTAGAAGAATGAGATGTTCAGACGAAGGCTGTGATAAATAATAAAAAATAAGAATTGAACTAGTAATAATAATGGTCCAGAATGATGTGGAATTGCATCGTTTTAAGTCAAAAACCCTTCTAATTCTAATTCTAATCTCCTAGCATCTTTTATTAACTGTAAGAATTCAGAATGTAATAATGATTGCTGATGTCGGCCGATACACACGCCGACATGTGAATAAGGGGAGCACTGACACTTACTTTTTTTTCACTTCAAGAACTGCATGAGTGTGCAGGAAGTTGCTGTATTTGTTTCTGCATTTTGCTGTATTTGTTTGTGTGTCTGCCGCAAGCGTTTTTTTGCCCTGTGAAAGAAACTAAAACAGTTTTGGCAGCATCTTCCCTCTCTCCCTCCACCTCTCCCGCACGTATCCACCCTTCTTTCGTCCCTCTCTGTCTAACCAGAGCTATTTCTTTCTCCTTTCCTAACCCCGTCTTTCTCTTTCCCTGGAGGCAATAAAGGTGAAAGGATGGGAAATAATTAAAATAATCCCGACTCCCTGTACTCATGTCCACCATTCTTCTACAGTATTTTGCGGTATTTTTTCCTTCTTTCTTTTCTTACCTTTCCCCTGCGGCAAAATTGGTCAAAAAGAAGCAGTAAAATATTGACAAAAACACATTTTCCCACCGGCCTCGAGTGCTTCTTCTCTCCCATCATCATGTCTCTCCTTTATTTTTTTGTTTGTTGTGTTTTTCTCCATCTTTTCTCTACCTCTCTGCCTCTTACCTCCTCTTTTTTTTGTTCTCCCCATCATCACTTCCTCAGTGTTCTCTAATTATTCGAGTCTGTTGCCACTTCAAAGTGGCCCGTTAGCTGATTGGAGCTCTTTAAGGAGAGAAAACGAGCGGGGGGATTTCATAATGGCTGCCGACATTCGTTAACAGAAGAAGATGGTGAGTGTGTGTGTCTGTGTGAGAGAGAGAGAGTGGTGGCTTGTTGATGAGCTGGATCGGCGGGTGTGTTTTGGGGATTTTATGTGTGCGGGTGATAGATAAGTGTGTGGATGGAAGTAGCAGGCTGTTTGTTTGAGTGCTTGTGTGTGGTCCAAATATCTATCTGTGTCATTCTTGCCAACCTTGAGACCGTTAAAATAGGAAGGATTTTACCTTTAACTCCAATGATAGAAAACTGAATCATTTGCCCTTCTGGTGTGAAGTTGGCGTGTGAATCTCTGGCATAAACTAATATTCAGCCCTTTTTATTTAATATTCAGCCCTTTTTATTTATTTTTTACAATGGAGTATTAGGGCCACATTGAGGAAAAAAAAAATCCAAGATTACGAGAATAAAGTCGTAATATAACGAGAATAAAGTCATAACTTTACGAGAAAAAAAGTTGTAATATTAGGAAAACATATTACCAGCAACCAACAAAACGGGCGAGAGGACAACACAGTTTCTTGCACAATCTTTTCAAGGTCCTGACACGCTGCTCTATTTCCCATCTAAAATAACACATAAAACTTATGACTTTATTCTCGTAATAACACAACTTTGTCATAGTAAATTTCTGACTTTATTCTCGTAATTTTACGACTTTTTCTTCTTGTAAAGTTATGACTTTATTCTCGAAATCTCAGATTTTTTTTTTTTCCTCAATGTGGCCATAATACTCTGTCATAATTTTTGCCCCTGCTTGAGTATTTCTTTCTCTTAGTACTCTCCATTTTTCTCTCCTTTTCTCATTCACTGAAGGTCCTTTCAGATACAACGCGACCACGGCACCACTGTGCTCTGAAACCCGTTAATTCCAATGGCTTGTGCCGCGCCATAAAGGCTTTTCGTTGCATCGGGCGAAGCCCAACTTTGGGCGCTGCACGCTGTGGCGAGCGCAGCTCAAACTGCGCTGTGTCGTGAGCATAGACTGCTCTCTTCTGCCGGGAAATGACAGTTGGTGTAGCTCTTTTGTCATCCAGATGGAAACAGTCGGGATTATAGACACTGTTCACTTCCAGAAACAGGTTGACAACAAAAAGGAATAAAACCAGGGAAATGTGTCATAAATCTGGAGTAATACTGGAGAATTGTGACCCCGGGAGGAAACCGAGAGAGGGCGATGAAAAACGAGAATCTCCCGGAAAAATCGTGAGGATTGGCGAGTGTGTGTGTGGGGGCTATTACTTTATGAGCTTGTGTGTATCCTCTTTGCAATGTCCTTGTTTCGTGCATGTCTGTATGTGTCTGTCACGGTCTGTCTCTCTCTGTGTGTGTGTGTGTGTGTGTGTGTGTGTGTGTGTGCGTGTGTGTGTGTGAGAGCGTGCCCTTTCAATTACCCTTGAAAAATGAAGCATCTTTGACTAAAAGGTCAAAACCTCCCCGTGGAGCAGAGATGACGAAATTCCTACAAAAGTACCAAAAGCTCGAGTGTTCAAACGTAACGATCCGATCATTTCAGAACATGATCGCAAGCTGGGGGATAATTTAACACAGTCTCACAGCAGTTCATGAAATAGACAGGAAATTTAATCTATTTCATTTGCGTGCATAGACACACAACACGATTACTACGAACATCCAGCAACACGTGGCAATTTCCGCTACTGTCTTTTCAAAATAAACCTACTCAGTTAGGTTCAGGAATAGATTGACTTGGTTAGGCTCAGACAACAACCTACTTAGTTAGGTTTAGGAAAAGATTGCGGTTTGGGTTAAAATAACTTCAGAAGTGGCATAACTTCAAATACAGAAGTTTCGTGTCAAATAAATTAACCCTGACTTATGGTTTCACACGGTACACGAACACTGGTCTCTTGGGTGAAAATCCAGTTTTTTTGTTGTTGTTGTTGTTTTCTTGCCACTCTCGAAATTTGTATCTAGAATTAATACATTCAATTTTGTGACTATTTCAGGAACTGCTGTGCGACTGGGCAGGATAATTTCACACTGATCTACCAGTTATAATGCAAATGCTGTATATCTTCATCTTTCTTGAATATTTAAGGAATCATCTTAAGGGTAGTCCTGTATAGGCTACAGGTTGGGATATGAAAGAGTCTGTGTGTAAAAGAAATCAACTTTGTTGACACTCTAGTATGAATTCCTGTGATATCTGTAGATCTATATTAAGTATGAAGTATTAGTGACTCAGACCTTTTTCTTTCTTTTTAGGGCTGTCAAAGTTAACACGGTATTATTGTGTTGACCTCTGACCTCAAGATATGTGAATGAAAATGGGTTCTATGGGTACCCACACTTGTTTGAGGCAAGTCATAGTCAAGTCAGCACACTGACAAGCTGTTGTTGCCTTTTGAGCTTGAGTTTGCCACGTTATGATTTGAGTGTAGAACCCATTTTCATTCACATATCTTGCGGTGAGAAGTCAATAGACCAGTTTTCTAAATTTAGCCTAATTTCGAGGTGTTGTTTAGCCTCGTTGACATGCTTACATTACATAGTACCTTAGGTTTTCCAGTTCCATGTGATGCCAGTATATTCCCTCTAGCTCTAAAACTGAGCCTGCTACACCCTCTGAAAGACAGTAAAGTTGGCTAAAGGGCAACCTCAAGGAGTGGAAGAGCTTAAAGAAGAGTTGTTTTCTCAGCTTTGGCCATGTTTTTTGGTTATTGTACATGGTGATATTGCTAAAACAAAGTCTGACGGTGCAAAATACGAGAGCATTCAGACAATCAGACTGGTCAAAACGCAATAACACTTTAGGCACTACTTTATTTCGAGTGAGTGTACCAAAATGTACCTTCAGCATAGTGCTGTAGGCCAAACCAGTTGAACCAATAAACTGTGATGGATGTTTAGAACAGACAATTTGAATAATAAGTCTACCATTCACCTTCAATTTAACCTCCACATGAAGTCTGGCTGACCTATAGGTTTGTTTAAACCCTATAAGAATGTGTGCGTTTTTGCACTTTAGTGAGTGTTTCCGTATTCACATATCAGCAATTCATAATCATAATCAATGGCTAAAGCTACAAAAATTGGACCTCTTTTTGAAAAATGTGTATGTTATATTGCCTGTTTCTGTCCTTTGCTCTCAGTTTACAGCATTAATGTTCTCACTGGTGCACCACTGGTCAGTGTTAATGAAAATGACATGTAATTTGGCTGGAGTTCAATGGTCATGATGCAGCAGGACTTCAAATGAGGGTGGCATTTTTCCTGAGGATGTGCTCAAAGCCAGTCAATGATTTATTAGTGATGAGGCTAGGAAGCAGTAGGACAAGAGCGACAGTGAAAAGATACGCTGTAATGAAGGAAAACAATCTGACAAAGAGAGGCCTGGCGATGCAAGACAGTAAAGAGAAGAGAGAAGAGAAAGGGCAATGAGGCAGTCAGGAATAAATAGATGAAGAAGGCACCAATGGAAGGTGCTTAGAAAAAGGGATGTGACCCCCCTAAATACAAATAAACGAGGGCCAGAATGTAGGGAGCGCCATAATCTCCAAACTAAATCCAGGTTCTTGTTTGGTGCCGTTACAATCACATTCATTTTCCCCGTCCTCGCTGTCTATCATTTTCTGTTGGGTCTTTTGTCATCTCTTTCTCACATTTGTATTTGTTGTTCATTCCTATCGCTTTCTTCTTTTCCTTCCCTCTATGTGCATCTCACACACAGTCCTAATACCCCTTCCAGACAGAGGTTGTTATAAATCCAGCTAGGATGAATGAATGCACAGCCGGTTTCTGCTGTCTGAGACCTCAGACTAGGCGACGTTGTTTGTATAATTTCCATGTTCATGCATACGACAAGATGAGTTCCACAGTATAAGAAATGCTGAACTCTTTTTTTGTTTGTTTTTTTGTGATTGACTAGCTAGCCCACTGTGTCTTTTTTGTAGCTGTTTTTGATGTTATTCATGTAGGGACTCATACATTTATATTGATAAACCAGCCCAGTCGCACAGCGGTTTGTGAAATAGTCACGAAATTGAATATACTGATTTGTGGACAAAGACACATATTTCTCTTTTTCTTTGTGATGGTCAGTACAAAATCAATTCATATGTAATCCAGGTAACTGGGAAGTATAAAGAGCAGCGAATGCCGCGCAGGGAGGAGGTTGGGGTGGATGGATGGGTCCAAAAAACACAGGACTTTCGCCAAGGAGACCGGTGTTCACGTCATTGGTTTATTCGTCACGTAACTTCCGCATTTAGGTTACGGCACTTTTCTTTTTACCCAAACCACAATCTTTTCCGAAACCTAACTAAGTAGTTTTTGTCAAGTAAGTTTCGTACTTAAGTTCCGTTAAGTTCCGTTGTTATTCCAACTCAAACCGTAATCTTTCGTAAACCTATATAAGTAGTTTTGTTGCCTAGGCCTAACCAAGTTTATTTATTCTCAAACCTAACTGAGTAGTTTTAGTTTGAAAAAACTAGAGCGGAAATTGACACGTGTCACGTGTTGCTGGTCATTCATAGGGAAACGCACTGAAAATACATTGTTCAAAGTCGTGCTAAGCGTCACAAAAAAAAAGGTAAATTTGTTTTTATAGATTAAATTTCATGACTATTTCACAAACTGCCACGAGACTGTGTTGGATACACACAGGCTCCTACGTATTTAATGAACAAACTGTAAATCTACAAAACTGACTCCATAAGATGTCTTAGTTTTAAATCTCAGACTCAAAAAAATCAAGTGATACCTAGAATTGTTTTTTTTTTCAAACTGATGCATCGTGTTTGTTCAACCTGTTCTCACTCCCAACATGTCAGGTACCGCAGCTTGGTCAGTGCCCCTTGGCGTCTGATACCGATGCACCAATGCACACTTTAACG
Organism: Sebastiscus tertius; assembly: GCA_916701665.1. Lineage (NCBI taxonomy): Eukaryota > Metazoa > Chordata > Actinopteri > Perciformes > Sebastidae > Sebastiscus > Sebastiscus tertius. The sequence goes on along the minus strand of CAKAOH010000285.1, from coordinate 2,620 downwards.
TCTGTACCGGACACACTGGTTTTCAACTCACTCCAATGTAAACCCATCTGCGTCATTATGAGAGTGTTAGAGCAACTGACGTAGTTTGAATAGCGAGAAAGTAGGGCCGTAGGGCTGATGGGAGGCGTTGATGGACGGGTCTAACAAACACAGGACTTTTCACCCAGGAAGCCGCTGTTTGTGTCTTGTGTGAAACCAAGTCAACGTTGGCCATAGTTTTGTTACGTAACGTCCAGACTAACAAGCGTACTTATTTAACGTAACAAACATACTTATTTTAACCCAAACCACAATCTTTTCCTAAGCCTAAGTGTTTTTTTTTTGCCTAAACCTAACCAAGTAGTTTTGTTGCACAAGTTAACCTAAAAACTCAACATATTCTCACTCCCCCACGGTATCGGAGACCAATGCACCGAGTACCCCAATTGTGTTACTTTTGGACTGACCAGGGACAGCTTGTCAATATACGCTCATTACATAGTGTCCTTTCAAAATAAACTTCCATTTCCACAGGCAACACAACCACTTAGTTAGGGTTAGGAAACAGCCGTGGTTGATGTTAACTTCGCTGACTAGTCACTGTCGAATCATGCCGCAGGAGGGTTTACATTGGAGTTAGTTGAAATCCCGGTTCATCATATGCTGTTGCTAAAGGTTGTCTCCGTGGGCCGGTTTCCGATGCTGAGGGGCACTTACCAAACCGCGGTATTTGACGAATTGGGAGTGAGAACGGGTTGAAAAACTAAGTAAACCTACGTTGGAAGTTTAGTTTGAAAAGAGACTGTGTGCATGTAACAAGCATAAACTGTACGTTCCCTGTTAACACAGAAGTTTATTTTGAAAAGACACACGTAATGAGCACAAACTGGACACACCGCCCCAGAGTCCAAAACAGATGCTAGTGGGGTACCTAGAGCATCAAAGTTTGAAGCTTAGGGCCACTGACCAAGCCTTGGTATTTGACGAGTTGGGAGTGAGAAAAAAAATCAAATTGCATCGCATCAGTTGTTGCATAAATAACACCTATCACAACTGGCATTTCAAACAAGCCGATTCATGTATGTTCCACAATCACCCCCTGCTGGTCCTGCTGTGCTGCTGTTGACTGTTTTTCTGCTTGTTGTCAAACTCATATTTCTACGGAGATCCAACATTTGTTCATTATGTGTCAAAAACTGTTGCTTTTGGTGCCATCAGCTCTGTCTTGTTCTCAGGACGTCTTGCTTTGAGCCTGCCGTAGACTGTTCCAAAGCAGGAGCAGTTATTTTGGGTACTTTGGTTAAATGAAAAACCTGCTGTTACAGCTCTCGTCTGGCAAATATAAGTCCCCTCCTACCGTCTGGAGAAGGCTCTGTCAAAGCAAAGAAGTGCCGTCTCGCTGATTCTGCTTGCTGCTACTGCCACTGTTGCTGACACCCACTAAGAGTGAGAGTCCATATTTTTATAACTTCTACCCTGAGAGCTGTCATAACAGCCAGACCTCACATGCTCAAGCACTCAATCCGTGGAAAACTGTTTTTTTTCACTCTACGCTGCTGCATTCCAACATGTTTTGTCACCATTGCCGTCCAATGTAAGACGTATATTTGACCCTCTCACCCTGAACCATTCTGTCCCGTTGCAAATGATTTCAAGTCACCATTAATGCTGGAATCTGCAGTCCCGGCTGCTCCAAACTAAAGTTAAATGCTTCCACCAATACTGAATATTAACGCTGAATAGTTGTACTATTGTCTATTTATAGCTAAGTGCACTTTGGACTTAGTCTAAATCATTAATAAGAGGTCGGCTTTATCTTCAGTTCCAGTTACTTCTCTACAGTCAGTGTGTATTTTGGCCTCTGCATGGATATTCTTATACGCCACTTGTTGTCACCTCAGTGAAAAGCATGGACATTAAGACTGCCGCTTCGTCCTGAAGGCCTGTCTGTTTAAGGTTCGTAGCGGTTTACTGTGAAGGCCTTGGCAAATATCTGGCTGATGACCTAAAGGTGTGTATATGCACCCTAGCGGTTGGCGATATGACCAAATATGTATATCACAGTATTTCTTTTGGTTTTTGCGGTGACGGTATTACAAAATTAAAAGGGATACTCCACTCAGAACGTGATTCTACCTCTTTTCTTTCTGTTGGCAATGTAAGGGGATATAACTTAAAGGAAACACAGATGACAAACAGATGATGGCCCAATTCCAATCCGCCGTATTAAGTGCCATTCCAAACCAATTCACGGGGAGTGGAAGTGGGTTATGAAACCCTCCAACAGTGTGTCTGCATCGATGCGAACTTAACCAGCTGCCCTTACTGACGACGTGTAACGCCGTTTTGTTTGTCATGGAACATGCTCCAACGTCAGTTCCGTATGTCTACCGATACAAACATTTACTTGTAAACTGCTGAAACTGGTAGGCATTTAATTGATTCTACTTTATCGTCATACAGATGTCAACAACATAAAGTAGGTAGATTGTATTTAGGATCAAATATACCCTTGTCCAGTCTAGAAAACGGTAGACATGTTCATTAGATTGTATACACACAACATTATTGTTACCCCTATCAGGAGCTATAGCCCCATCATTTATTATATCTTCAACTGTGCAATACTGATTTAACAGTA
>CAKAOH010000284.1:0-21937 GCA_916701665.1 Sebastiscus tertius | reverse complement strand
CAAAGTGTGTACACATTACACGTACATGTGCATAATTTGTCATTTATTTCCTCTCATTGCTCCTCAGATATCACAGTCCCTCCCACTGCTGCAGCGCCAGTAATACGATCTCCAAAGAATAACTACAAAGTAAGACCGGTTATCTAGCTTGTGTTACAGTACCTGCTCTATTGTTGTCCGTTTTGTCAGCATTAACTGAACTCTTATTCTTGCCGTGGCAACAAAGGAGAAGAATAACCAAGCGCCGGTTGCAGTCTCTAACCCGTTGTCCTCCACCCATGAGTTCCTGCAGGCCTGCTCCGCTTGTTTTCCTCGTCTAGGTACGTCAGCGGTCCATTCATGTCTCAAAGTAACTGCAGTGTAGCCAGAAATCACAATGATCCTGGTGATGGTTTTACTATCCAGGCAGGTTAATGCCCTTTAATATTCCCTGTTTTGAGCATGACAGGAACTTGTGATTTCAGCTGCATCCTGAAGCATGGGGTTATATGAGGTACTTAATCCATAGTCGGTGTATTACTTACAGTAGATGACGGTCGGCACACCCCCAGTGTGGACAAACAGACAGGAGTGCCAGCATGGAAGCAAAACAATGTACTGCTGTGGACGGGGGCCGGCAGTAAAACGTATTTTACCCACCTAAAAGAAAGGCCCACCTAAAAAATCAATATCAGTTTAAGTGTACGCTTTATTGAGAATATTTTCAGTGGGTAACGTTGCTGTGAGACGGCTCTACAGTCTTATGTTCTGATGGGGAACTGAAACTGTTATCTATGCTCTAGATTGTTTGTGTTATTGTGTGACTTTGGTTATTTCACCAAAGTCACACAATAACACAAACAAAATAACCGACCAAGGCAGCGGTAGACCAGCAACCCTGTGTTATGCAAGGTAAAATTAATCTTTTTTTCAATGGATTCTTGTGGCTTTGGCGAGTGCATACATGGATACAACGGCTTCAGTTCCCCGTCGGAAAGGGCTGTCTGACAGCAAGGTGAAGCGATGAAAATATTCTAAATATAGAGTACACTCAAACTGATATTGATTTTTCAGGTGAGCCTTTCTTTTAGATGGCTAAAATACGTTTTGCTGCCGGCCCCATCCACAGCAGTACATTGCATTGCTCCCGTGCAGTAACTTCTGTCTGTGTCTCCAAACTGGGGGCGTGTTGACCGCCATCTACTGTAGGTAATACACTGACTATAGATAAGTACCTCATACAACCCCACTTCAAAACACCCAAACTATCCCTTTTAATATTGCAGAAAGGGCAAAATGCAAAAATCTGTACAGAATACATGAGTGGAGATAACAAACTATGTCTTGTGGTGCCTCCTACTCCTACGTTTTTGTCCTATTGAATATCTTCAACTTTTATAAATAACCCTGCCCCCTTTCGTTTTCAGGTCAAGGGATATATACATTTGTTCACAAGCCAGACCTGGTCCACAGCTGTAAGCGAGACATTCTGTTATGTAGACGAAAGGCAGGTCATCCTTCGGAGTGGACCAGAGTACGACAGATTCCCAACTGGACTTCCTTCACTGGGCCGTTTGTACTTTGCAGGGGTAAGGATCTCAGGATCTCTTCTCTTCTAATTGTCTGTTGGCATTCGTTGTTCACTGCTTGTTATTGTGGTTGAAAGTGATTTGCGTAGTGCACGTATCAGGACTACATAGTGTGTTTTGTTTTGTGTGTGTCTCCGAGTGGTCGAAAATAACCTAATTACAGTACATTTGCATAAAACACTTCCCTTTATATCGTGTGTCAAATCTAAACAATAAGACTGAACTTGATGACGTCAACAGCGATGGACTTCACTCAATGGACACAGTTGGAAATTCTTTATTAGGAATAACCCCTTGAGATGTGCCATCATGTTTTCAAGGAGGTCCTCAACGACAATAATTCATTATAAGCACATTTTAGACAAAATATTTGACAAAAATAAGATAATGAGACGATACATATGTGACAAAAAGGAAAAAATCAAATAATAGGATGCACAAAATCCGGGGTTCATACTCCATTTAAAGTTCATAGAAAAAGCATTAATGTCAGTGATAGCATTAAGTAATAAAGTTATAAAACAGGTGTTATTATGGATATGTACAACTGATCCTATAATGGGAAGAAGATATGGATTGAATATTTACAGGGAGATTACTCCAATCAGAAGGAGCTTAAAACATAAATGCAATTTATTTTGAATTAATTTCCTGAACTTTATAATATATCAAACATAGTTGCTTATATGATTTGCACACAGTATAATTAATTTGTTGTACAAAACCAGAAATAGTTAATGAAATGCCATAATAGTTTTTAGAGATAAAGTCGCATATATTTTTTCCTATATGGAAATTTCCATGGAAAGTGAAAGATTAAAACAGTTCTAAAAATATATATGAAACTTTCATCTTTTTTCTAAATTGACTATGTTCAGAATGTAACTGTGTGTACAGAGACACAGTTTCTTCATAGACAGCCAGAGACAAGAACGTATATGGATGTTTTATTGTGTTCGACATGCTATTTCCTGCAACAGATCTTTGGATTGCAAAGGAAGAAGTTCAAGTCTCAAGATGTCACACTTTTGGTTGGGGTCACACATTTCCTGTTGCATTTTACGGCCCGACTTGACCCTTGGTCTGATCTCGAGAGGGAAATCATACTTAATCATTTGTTGACAGGCTGCAAAAGGGAGAACTTCTCACTAGCTCTTTGTGCTCTGTACATCGGGCTGGATGTCAATACAGTAGTTTCGGTACTGACGCCAAGAAGATACTTTTGTGGATAGCTTAGTTGATAGTACAACAGATTTTAGTCCTTCTAGCGGCATTGCACTATAGATGGTAACGTCCGTCTGTCGGCCAGTTCTCTCTGTCTGTTGGTCGGTCCACCACTTTGGTCCAGACTGAAATATCTCAACACCTACACATATACATGGTGCCCAGAGGATGGATCTTAATGACTTTTGGCGATCCTCTAACTTTCATTTAGTGCCACATTCAGGTCAAAGTTTTTATTTATCCTGTGAATTTTGTCCAATTTGTTTCCTGCAAATTAATGACATTCCCATCAGCCTCAGCTTTACTTTGTGTTTGCTGCTAATTAGCAAATATTAGCATGCCAATATGCTGAATTAATATGGTAAACATGGTAAACATCAGCATGTTAGCATGCTGACTTTAGCATTTAGCTTAGTCTCACAAGTAGGGCTGGACAATATGACGATACATGTCGTCAAAACGATATAAAAATGCCAATATTTATTTATTTTTTCTCTATAATTTCACTTAAAATTGTTATGTCCATTTTGCACTCACTCACTTAAAATGAGAAAATACTTATTTATTTATTTATTGAATTACCAGAAAACATGCTATATTGTTATCGAGACATGAAATCACCTACAGTATATCGTGATAGAAGATTTTGGCCATTTCGCCCAGCCCTACTCACAAGGCTGCTAACATGGCTGTAGACAAGACTAAGTTCTCAAATGTTGTCCAAACACAAGCAGTCATTAAAGAATGCTAACTGAATAAAATATTCACATTCTCCTATTTTTTCAGCTGCTAAATGCAACCAAACGTCCCATCTTTATCTCATGGGGATGTGTAACAAGTTCCTGTTTCAGTGTCGATGGTTCCTGCGTCAAAATCAGCATGTTGACAATGAAAAACTTGCTAAATTTTCTCTATGTTTGGTAAACATAGCAATCCATTAATGCACATTTATTTAAATTTTTCATTGAACAGTCGGTTCCTTTGTCTTTTGTGTGTGACTGAGCAGACCACATTGTGGCTTGTTGGGGGTAGTAGAAATCCAGGTCATATCGAGGAGGCCCATCCTGTCGTAAATTGAGCATTTGTCACTTACTTTACCATTAGTGTCGTCCTTTAGCCTTCGCAGGGCCGTTTCCAGTCTCTCAGGTCAGAGTTCAGATCAGAATGTAAAACTGAAGTCACCAATATTGGCTACATGGTGTTGTCTTCCTTTAACCATGTGACCATCTCTATGAGTTTCATCATATTTTACAATAGTGTCAGGGAAGGCAGTTGTATATAGTAGGACTTGGTCATTTTGGGGAAGGTGTTTACATATTCCCAATGCGAACAAGTGATCTCTGCCACTTTGATTTGTCAGAAAAAGTTGAATGTGAAGGAACCGTTGATGACATATGAATTCACAGAAACGGTTAAGGAGGGAACTTGTAATAAAAATGAGTGATTAATGTGACTGTGTTTATGCTACACGCCCGTTGATGTGTGACTGAATGAGCTCTGTATTTTCTTACATGTCAGAGCTGCTGAAGTCCGGGGATTTGGGCTTGTGTAAGTTTGGAGAGAAATGCACGTTTGCCTACAACCAGCTAGAGATCGACGTTTGGACAGAAGAGAGGAAGGGCACGCTGGACAGACACCTACTCTTTGAAACGGGAGGTTTCAAACTGGACCCTGTAAACAGCATCATCCGCCTCCTGCAGGAACACAAGGGCATGTTCATGTTCCTCTGTCAGGTTAGTGCTCCTGTACAGTTTATATAATAATTATTATTATTATTATAATTATTATTATACAAACATGGTTTCAATTCTCAACTCATGTTTGTTTTGCTTAATTATATATATATTTATTTGTTGATTTATGTATTTGTTTTATAACTCTTGTTGTTTACTATGTTCTGATATATGTATATTCAATTTAGGAATGTCCTCTATCCTGTAATATGTTTTGAAAATTGAAAAATCAAATTTGTCTAAATCTCATCTAAATTTATTTTATGTGCTCAGGTCTTCCTTAAATTATGGAGGTCAAAACATGACTTATTCCTCAATAAATAAACACATGCATAAATGCTGGAATAAATACAGAGATAAAGTTAATAAATATTAAAATAAATAAAAAAATAAAAAAATTACAGTAACATATTTATTTATGTATTTCTACTTTTATTTGTGTGTCTATGTTTCTATATTTTATTTATTTTCGTATTCTACATTTATACTTTTATATCTGTTTTTTTTTTCTGTTTTTGTATGACAATCTGGTAACTAGGTTGTAGTAACCTCCCTGTAAAACAGGACATTACTGTTTTACAGTTGTTGGGTTAGGACCACTGACCTTAGTAACATACAGACACAAAAAATATAAATAAATAAAAGTAGAAATACAAAATAAGTTTATTTAGATGTATAGAAATGTGTGTAAATGTCCTGATTTTTTTTTATGTATTTATGTACTTATATATTTATTATTTTATTTATTGATTGAAATACAAATTTTATTTATTTAACTGTTACTGAGCACAAACTCCAATCCCAGTTGTATTGTGTATTAAAACACTGGAAACTGACTAAGAAGTACCAGTTTCCAGTGTTTGTTCTGTCTTGAAGCTTGCATGTGACTCTACACACTACTGTATCTATGTTTTTAATCTTCATATGCATGTCTGTCTTGAACATTTACTCAACATTTTATTGTATCATAATAGATTTATTCATTAATCATTTGTACATCTCTTAATCTGTCTGTCTGTTTTTGTTCCTTTCTTTTCTTTCTTTTGATTCTAGGAATGCTATGACAGTAAACCTAGAATCATCAGTAAGCGCTGTAAAGACAATCACACCATCTGCTCTAACTTGGATGCTCACCACACCTTCGACGCCAATAAGTGAGCGCATTTACAACATATGTGTCTTCATCCTCGTTCCCTCGCTCATTTCACTCATACGCTCTTCTCATGTTTTTCCTCTCTATCTTAAACACACTTTGATTTCTCCCTCTGTGCCCGTCAGGTGTTTGGCATTTGTGATGAGGACCCACAGTGTGAACTACAGAAAGGTCCGACCTCTTGGCATCCTGTGCAACTTGGATCTGTGCCGCCAAGCCATCCGGTATGGCTGCCAGAGAGAGGACAGCTGCTATTATGCCCACTCAGTCATAGAGCTCAAAACCTGGAGGGTGCAGCGAGACACAGGTGAAGTCTATCAGACACTGGACAATGCAAATAATAGAATCGCTTTAATAAAAATATTAAAACACTGAAGAAGTGTAGCAATAGCCTGTGTTGTTTCTCTTAAAATTAGTATTTCTGTGTGTGTGCTTGTGTTATTTTCAGGAATCAGCCCCGATGAGATTGTGAAAGTTTCCACAAAGTATCATGACAAGCAGGAGCAAAACTCAAACAAGCAGAAAGGAAATAAAGTAAGAAAACCTTTTTTTATAATTTTATTAAAACAACACAATGTTTCTCCGGCATATAGATCAACCTGTTACAGTTTGTTGTTGGTCAACTTGTCCAACGTCCTCTCTGTTTGTTCTTATTTTTGTAAATGTTATGAATCCACATGTTGAAGCAGTGACATCACCTCACTGCTGGTCTTGACTGAATTTTTGACCTTTTGTACAGAGCGTTTGTGTAAGAGCTGTCACATTTATCATATTATTTTCATTAAAAAATCTGTGTAATTATTGGCTAACACACACCCAAATAACAGAAGAAGAAAAATAATCGGTATCTGTTTAAACTGGCCTACTCTCTATAGTACCCATCAGTTAATCATACGTGTCTGTACAAATATGTCCCTGTCATGTCCTGTTGATTTTATTTGTTTTTATCTATCTATGTTTAAATTGATCATTGTAAGGTGTCCTTGGGTGTCCAGAAAGGTACCACTAAATAAAATGTATTATTATTATTATTATTATTATTATTATCTTTGAGATGTGAATGATGAAGAAATGCTGTTAAATGACTACCACTCTCATCTTTGTTATCGTTTAATTTGATGCAGTTGTCTTCTGGAGGTGGCGGGAGCAAACCAAGAGGAGGAGTTGGGAAGAGTCTGAACATGAATATGAAGTTTGTGTGTGCTCTCTGCTGGCGGGACCGTCTGATCAGTGAACCAGACAAAGCCCTCAAGCACTGCAACGCAAAGGCCAAGCACACGTGAGTACAAATAATGTATTTACATAACTCCTATACAAGTCTGGAAAAATGCATTTAAAGAGTGCGTCCATTATTATTATTTTTTTTTTTTATAGGTTTTTATATTACTCTGTAGCTTCCAGGTGTACAGATATTTTAGCATCAAAATGCTTTATTCCAGCAAGTCTTACTAAAAACTTAAGACCTGACGTAGGTTTCTGCATAATGATGATGCTGCTACATATACAGTATATATACATCCGGTCAGTGTATTAACGTTACATACAGTACCATAGGTGGCTGTCGGATTGCTCCCAGTTTGTAGAAGCAGACAGGAGTACCGGCATGGAAGCTAAGCAATGTACTGCTGTGGACGTCATGTTAGTTCGGATCCAAAAGTCACACAATAACACAAACAAACTAACCGATCAATGCGGTGGTACACCAGCAACTCCCATATTCAACAAGATAAAATTACTGTTTTTGTCAATGGAGTCTGGTTTGGTGGCTTTGAAGCAATGATATAACGTCTCTGTCCTCTTCTTCTTGTGTCGTCGTCGTCTTCAGGTGGACTAAAGAGAGATGGGTGCTGCTGGTCAAGTCCTTGGAGAGAAGTAAATGGGTTCAGGTCCGACCGCTGCCACACGCCAAGAACTTCCCCGTGCAGTATGATGTAGGTCTACTCTTAATGCACTTTAACACAACAAGTAGTTCAACCAAGCGCTCTGATTCATCAGACATTTCCCACATTGATGTGCAGAGGGTCTTCCTCACTCTTTCTTGCATTTCTTCTCTTTTACATTTACTATATTTTACATATTTGGTGCTTTTTTAAAGATGAAATATGTAAGTTTGCCTCTTGTTGTGGCATCTGTTTGAAAGTTTGTACTGCACATTGTGATCTGTGTATTAACAGAAGTTTTCTCCTGGCAGATATGTACCCAGATTTTGGAGAAAAGGAAATGTAACTACTCTGGAAACTGCACCTTCGCCCACAGCCAAGAGGAGAAGGAGATGTGGATGTATATGAAGAATAATAACTGTGAGTTATTAAAATAGTGCTTTTCAAAGAGTACACCACTGATTTAGCATTGTACTCCTAGAACTACTCCTATTTAAAAAAAGATCAGAGATATCCTCTTTTTTTATTATAGGCATGCGTCTTCCTTGTCCAAACATGGGGCCTACATTACCCACATTGCAACTCAACCACTGAGAGTTTAGTTGGAGATTCAGATGTGTTATGCTAGTAGCAGCTAATGTAGTCTCGAGCCGCTAACCCCAGATACCGATACTGTTCGAAATGTTGCTAAAATAGCCAGAAATCTAGATGGAAATCTCTAAATGTATAATCTCGAATTTCACCTGAAGAGCACTGCGCCCGATCGTTGGGGCCTTGATTTGTTGTCTGACTTCAACTCTGTCTCTCACTGATCATCCTCACAGTGATAACAGATTTGTATTTGTGCCTGTAGTGCGGGAGATGCAGCAGGTATACGACATGTGGCTGTCATTGACCGCCCACAACCGCCAAGCAGATGGAGCAGCGCTCACCCAGCCTGTCTCAGAAGAGAAATATATCGTCATGCCAACCGACTATGCTGAACTAATGGTGGGTACACATGTTGTTTAACAGCTGCCCCAAACTAAAATGTACACATTGTGTTTCCTGACTATGCATCTGTAAGATGACGATGATGATTGTCTTGTATTTTAGAGTGGCTTCCACTGCCGTCTGTGTGGTAGGCACAGTAACAGTGAGCGGCAGTGGCAGAAGCACATCTCCTCTGAGAAGCACAAAGACCGAGTGTTCAGCTGCGAGGGGGAAGACGAAGCTCTGACGTGGAGCTACCGTTTCCCCGGCCCGTGCTTTGAACTCTGCCTAAAGTAAGACCTGTTCCTGGATCAGTTTTTGGTTTTGGATTTGGTGTGTTGTTGGTTTGAATCACAGGACAAGCTGGGGAAACCTGCCCACAAAACCTAAAGAGTAAATGAACACCCCCTGAATTTCTAACTTATTGCTCTAATTAATATTTTAGTATTAACAATGAGTCAGATAACTTGTGTCATATAGTGACAAACCCTCAGAGAATTATCACCAACTTTGCAGTTCCCCTCAGTTCCACCGAGTATCTTTCAGTGTTTTGGTTTTACTGCCTGCAAAATGTACGATTTTGGTTCAATCTCATCAGCATTGTTTTCACTCTGACGAACTCCGATAAACCCACCATACACTACCTGTATACACTACCTGCCCTGCACCAAATGGAGCTACAGAACCAGATATTTTTCACAAGAAGTGGTGGTGATCAAAGCAGAGCAAAAAGAAGAGTGAATATTGAACCAAAGATTCTCTTTAACAAAGATGATACATTACAAGCTCCGCCAATGGTTTGAAATAGTATACATTTCCTGACTCCTAAGTAGGCGTGGTTATGGCATGTTCACCTCTCCCCCCATCCTCTCTCCTCGTTTGGAAGTGTTGCAAACATCGTGTGGATGGATGCATGCAGGTTGGGTTATATTTGCATAATGTATTTATATTTACTTTTGCTAACATTAGATATTTACTCAGCTAACCGCCGTATTTAGCATTACAAAAATTAGTTAGCAAGGGCGTTGGCAAATGTTAGTTGCCAGATCTTGTGAGAGTGTGTTGCTGAGGCAGAGAAGGGTCTCAAACAAAGCCACGTGACACAGATACAAGAAACTGACTATCAGTGCACCGTCTCCTTTCTCAGCTGTCTCTAATTCAACTTACATTTGTTGCCAAATGAATGCCAGTGTTGCTCTGTGTCTGCTGGATGTGTAAATAAGCAACTGTTTGCTAAAACCATATCAACTTTAGAAGGATACGTCATGTGTTTACAGCTTGTTTTGCATGATGTTAATGTTTGACAGGTTTGATGGCGGCTGTCCTGACGGTGTGAGCTGCGACTACGCCCACAGCTCAGAGGAGCTGCAGGAGTGGACCGAGAGACGGGACTTCCTGCGACAGAAGCTGGCCAAAGCCAGGGAGGACATGCTCATCATGCCTGATGAGTTTGACTTTGGGAAGTTCAACTTTCTACTTCAGGACTGAGTAGATTTTTGTTTTTGGACTTTGTGAGCCATTAACTGCCAAACTAGCATTTCAGTTTATGAAGAGGTTTCAAATCTTGACCAAAAATCAGCAGGTGATCAAACTAGCAGTGTTCACAATTTGCCTGCCAAAAAAGGCGACTTGAAATGATACATGAAGCACGTGTATTTGCATTCCAAATCATGCCATATACCGTTTACTTTAAATATTTGAACTTCTTCTAGTTGAGCTATTTTTGCTCAGGTCTGTTCAACTAAAACATCAGTAAAAAAAAAAAAAAAAAAAAAAAAATACTCTGTGCTGTGAAAGTGTTGATGCCACTTTGAAAAACACAGCAGATACAAAAACACGCCACACACACCATTCATCACAGAATATTCATAAAAGGGTCATATTTAACCATACATATAGCCGTTTGTGTGCTCTGGCAAGTGACATTCACACCTTTAGTTAAATAATTTTGTTCTTTTTCCCTGTTTGTGACCTGTTTGAGCAGGGAGTATTACCAACAGTGCTTTCATTCCACAGTTCACTAAGAGAGACGATGTTCAAGGCCTTAACTGTGCATTAAAATACTGCCCACAAATGATTTTTCTTAAGTCTTAATAAAAAATGTCATGTTCAGTTCTGATTTGTACTCAGGCAAAGACTTATGTGTTGATTCAAGATTCAACATTCAAAATGTTCATTGTCATGCCCGTTATACAGGTACAATCGTGTGAAATGCTTTTTGCTAGGAAGCTCCATTAAAATAATAAGTTATATTACAATTATAAAAGGAAAAACTTTATACAAAGGCATATTAAGAACATATACATATCAGGAAGTATGAATGTACATATATAAGAAATACTTTGTACAAGGCATATTAAGAACATATACAGGCATAATAAGAACATATGAATTATCTATTTTATTTATTATATTATGATGGTATGACTTGACTTTGTGTATTTTTATATGGAGCATATGTGTGTTATTCTGGTTCATAATGAGGTGTTCCTACATTGGCCAAATTATTATTATGAGACTTAATAGTTTTGCTCATAGTTTAACTAAATGAGAAGTAAAACAAGTACGAGTATTTTCACAGTGTATTGCTACTAATACTTCCTCCACCGCTGTAAGATAGATAGATAGATAGATAGTAACTTTATTGATCCCGAGGGAAATTCAGGTTTCCAACATCACAGTTCCATAGTGCAAAACATGATAGTAAAAAGGCAGTAAAAAAGTTAGTAGTGCAAAGTACAAAAAAATATACCAGATATAAAAATACAAGGAGATGAAGAAAACTGTTAAAACTGAATATAGTGCAGGGTAACAGCTGTGATACACGACTATTAAAAAATGAAAGTGAATATAATGCTGAAGAGACTGTTAAAAGTACAGGTAAATACAGTTTAATTATACTCCTTTTCATTATTTATTATTAATTCATTATTTCATTATAGTCACCTTTTTTAGTGCACTACTCAAACAGGCCACTAGATGGCGCGGGGCCCACCTGGCCTCGAGCCGCCTTCTCAGGCCTGCACGTGCTGCCGTGCGTGGCGAGAAATGTGCTCTCCTGAACAGGGTTGTTGTTGTGCTCGTGACAGAGCCCGCCCCCCTGCTCTCTTATTGGCTCCGCGGTGTGACTGACAGACGCCTGCTCCGCTGTCACCCAATCAGCGCGGTGTCATTATTATACAGGTTGTTTGGACACACGCAGACGTCCCCGTGATGTGAGTTGCTGCAAAGTTGGTTAAAAGTGTCTGAAGTCAGCTGCTGACTCACAGTTTGGTTTCTCTCTCAGTTGGGACTCGTCTTTTAGACAGCAGTAGAGACTTTTCACAGATTGCTCATCATGTCGACAACTAGCCAGATCATCTTTGGAGACAGGAGTGATGTTCCTGATCTGCTCAAGTCCTTGGCTGACTATCCTTTCTCCTTCCCTGCCTTTGATGACACAGGTAAGAATCATTTAGCATGCTTTTTTCAAGCAGAAAAACAGACTTGAAACTTGCACTTGTTATCATATACTGTAAATTACCTTAAGTGCAATTTGAATGTACTTATAATCTACTTGTATAGCCTATTATTGAGTCCTTTTATGCTACTTTACTACTGCTACTAATGTTGGAAGTTATTATTTACTCCCCTGCATTTATGTGACTAAACATATGATCCGCATAGTATGCTTTTTTGTACTTTTTATTGGAGTTTTCAGAGTGAAACATACAGTAGAATAAAGATGAAGTATTTTAAGTAGAGGTATTAGAGGTAAAGACCTCAAATAAATAAAAATAGATGTGTGTGTGTGTGTGTGTATAAATAAAATAAAAAAACATCAATGTTTTACAGGTGAATTATCACACACGTATGAGGGAAAAGCAGTATTACAAATTAGATTGCAATACCTTAATTTATTGCAAATTCTGTTCAAATATAGGCAACAGAAAATGTATCAAAATAATACATAAATAATAGTATGCATTTTTATAGATTAAACTATCTGACAATATGTAAAGTAGTTAAAAATTTGCTTCAGATCGACCATTTAAACATCACCAGTAATACTAATCAAATCACTGGCCAGTCTTCTAATGATGAGCACTTTTACTTTTGATGCTCAAAGTACTTATGCTGTTAAAAGTACTTCAATAAAATTAACAATGCAGGACTAGTATTTTTACATATTTAAGAAAAATATCCCAGTGCTTCTTCCATCATTGGTGTAAAGTTATTATAACTTGTATACAACTTAAATCCTGATGTATGAGCAACTGTACAACACCTCACAACCCTCATTACAATGGCATTAAATGTCTGGTTTAGGGCTAACCCCTTTTGGTCTTTTAGTCAACTAAAATTTCTTTATTCTATTAGTCCTTGTTTATGCCATTTTCATGCCGAATGACTTATTTCCAAGAAACTTATGATCACATCTCTGGTAAACACAAGATTTAAAGTGGTGCTTTTGTGTGATTCTTTGTGGAGAAACTGTTTCATAGATCTGTCGATTTAAATCGACTAATGATGAGTCAACAAAATCGTATGTGTGTTAGTCGACAAAGAAGTTCTTTGGTTGACTAATACATGCTAATACATACCCCTCTCCTGCTGCATTCAGGAACTCGTATTGATTACTATAGTAAAGATGATCAAGGTTGTATGTTGAAGTGAACCCTGTTGCAGGATCAGGCCTGTATGGAAATATGTCAGCAACACAGCAGCCTGCAACTGATGCAACAACACTGCAACAGTCCTCACTCCTCAGTTTCATCACATCATTAGCCTCTTTGTGCACTCAGTTCTTCTTCTTTACTTTCTTGCTTTTTTTGTCAGATCATTGTTTGGTATTTTTACTGGATAGTTGACAGTAGAGACAAAGACGTGCCATAAGGTGAGAGTGAGGCCCCCAGCTGTAATTGAACCAGATCCGATCACATGTAATGGTGTGAGTGTTTTTCCCCTCACTGTACATGTCCAAGCAGTACTCCAGATGGTGAGGACAGTGTTGTTAGTACATTATGGTTGGTTATGATCAGACTTTCACATCCAATGAAAGTGACCCTTTGTAATACTGGAAAAATAACTTTACTTTGCTATTATGCTCTATTACTCTGCTACCAACACATTTTATCATTAAATTACAACAATATATGTTGCATCTAGATTCAGTTTGTAAGACGACATGTATGAATGAACTGACATCTTGGTACATCTATGAAATATTCACGTTTGTGTCATTGGAACATATGCAAAAATACTTATAAATGGCGTTATTCATTGAATTTCATCATCTCGCGCTGCCAACATTGATGCATTTGGTGCCATATTTGCTACTTGTGCTGACACATCGATGAATTAATAAGTCAAGCAACGTCTCTGTATGCATCTCTGGATTGACAGTTCAACTGTCTTTGTTGTTGTGCCTGGTAATAATACGACATGACACCTTGCTGTCTGCCCTTCCCTTTAGTTTCGGTAAACAATAATTGCGTGTTCTCTCGGTGACACCCTGATATTTCTTTGTCTTGTTTTCCTTGTCTTGTTTTTAAGCAGCATTATCAGTGCAGATTCATGCTATAATGCAGAAAAACAGGAATAATCCCTCTTTTTTGCTCCACACCAATACTTATTTTAACATTAATACCAAAATACAGATCAAGCAGATTAATAATAATTTTATTTTTATCAAGCACACTGCATTTTCTTGCCATGCTACATAGTTCACAGTCATACTGTGGTGTGTTTGTAAAGGTTGTAAAACAGCAAAGCCCCTCCTGCTTTGGAGAGGAGGACACAGAAATAATACACAAACTTTCTGTTAAACTCTTCGTTCTGCTCCGATAGATTGAACGCAGTATAAAAACCGAACCTTCTTGTTCTCATTGTCCCCAAACAAGTTGGACCACAAGACCAAGACTTCCTGTCTGAGCTGCTTCATTAGACTAAATACAATGTTTATGTGACCGGACAGTAGAGGGCACTGAGAAGTGTTTAATCTAAGGATTATTATTCTAGGCCAGCGGGTGTTTTCATGTTTTCCACTGTACACACAGCATTATGAGCCTGAGGCTTTTCTTGCTGTTTTTTTTTCCAACAAGCTCTGCTGGATATTTATCAAGTAACAAGGAATGACAACTCTTTATATTGTAAAGCCTTTTGCACAAGTACAGGTGAGGTACTGCACATAATTTAGTTGACATTTGTGGTTATTGTGCCACACACATGCCGCCAGACTGACCCAGTTACCCCTGCCACATAACCACCTTGACATTCATCATCCTGACAAAGAGGGAGTCTCAAGCTATCTACCATTAGTACATGGTAATACTGAGCAAGTTTGGAGTTTGTATTGTGTTTATACTTGAACATTGACAAAATAAAGTGGACTCAAAACGGTCTGTATGCAAACTAAATGACATGTTAACTGGATTGCAGTAAAAAAGATGATCTTAAATCTTTCAGAGATGTTAAAGTACTGGTTTCCTACAGTCAGTGCAGCATTCACAAAGCAATTTGTTACTTTGCTTAAGGGCACTTCAGTTGATAAACACCAGTTGACTAGCTCTAAGATGGGTTTTTCACTTTGTCAGTGCCAGTGGGACTGGGCAAAATGATAATACATATCTTCAAAACGATATGAAAAGGTTCATCGTATATATTTTTCTATACTTTTTCTGTCGCGATAATGGCTAGGTTTATATCTATTTTTTTCTTTTTAATTTCATTTAAAAATGGTTCATTTTGCTCTTAAAATGAGAAACTATTCCATACTTTTCATTTATCAAGTATTTAATACACAGAGGAGGATACAAAAATAGGCTTTACCATGTGGCTATTTCATATAGACTATTTATTTATTGAACTATCAGAAAACATGCTATATCGTGATATATATCATTATCGAGATATGAAATTACCTATATTATGATAGAAGATTTTGGCCATATCTCCCAGCCCTAAGTGCCAATATTATCAACCCTGGAGTTTTTAGATAGCAACATTTAAACCATGATACAGTGAGATACCGAAAAGTTAAATGGATAATGAAAATATTATTGAGTTTGGTTGGTGGCGAATCCAAATGTTATGTGTAGTACTGATGAGGGACTCGGACCACACTCATGTACTGTATTTCTAAAATCTTGACCTTATGTGTAACAGGGTTCACACTGTATTCTCAGGTGGTCTAACATGGTTGAATCAAAAGAGATGCTTATATATTCCCCATTCTTTGACACTTTATTTCAGAATCCAAATCAGAATCAGTTTTTATTCGCCAAGTACATACATACAAGGAATTTGACTCTGATTTTATGAAATGGAAACAGAAGTGGAAATAACAGCTATGGACAAGGACAACAAAGCTGGGGAATATAGATAGATAACACCAATGACATAAAATAAAAATGTCTATATACAAGTCAAGTGTTCTTTACGTGTAAACAATACTAACAGCGCAAAGAAATAAATACTGAATGGATGAAAAAATGTCCAAAGAAAAGTAAAAAACAATGTCTGAAAAAAAATGTAAGAAAAAAAGCTGGATATTTTGGTGTAATAAGGTTTTATTGAAAGTGTATAACTGCTTAAGTGTTCATCAGTGTAGTTTTTAAGATAATAAAATCAAGGTAAATTGCTAAGAAAAAAAAGAAAATCATCATTTACATGGTGTGTAGTGTAACGTGATTGCACAATGTTTCACAAGTGGTCACTGCTAAGACTAAGAGGTCTTTTCTCTGCCAAGTGCACCATTCATTAATTAATGAATAGATAAGACTGGAATTTAAACATTCATTCAAACTTTATTGAAGACTCAAGGTCCAGATAAGAAAAAAAACAAAACAACAATACATTACATTTAATACATTTCAATACAGGAAGCACTATACAAAGTCATGATTAAAAGATATTAAAAATATATATACATACTTCAATGCCTTATATATAAAGAACTATACCAGTGCCTCCACGGCTGTGATAGGTACCGTGTAGTGCATAATCTAATGTAAACAGTCCATCAGTAGTCGTCAGTCTGTCTGTGTCCAAGCTGCTGCAGCAGCAGGTTATTTCCTCTCTGCTGGGTCACTGACAGCACAGCAGAGACACTGGGCACTTTGTTTACCGTCTATTGTGGTGAACTGGTGGAAAAAAACACAGACAAGTGGTGAAGGTGGGGTGATTGAGCAGTTTGAACATCGTGTTCCTGAAACCAAAACGTCCTGCTGAAGAGAGCGAGAGAGTGTCGCGCGCTCATATAGCAGCGCGTGCACAGAAACGTGACGTTTCCTCCTCTTTTGTTGTGGCTCCGCGAGCGTCTGATGTACATAAACAGCATAAACATGTTATCAATTACGGTGGTGGAAAATAAATAATGCATGTCATAGTGAGTTCCTATGATAAAGCGACGCACATACAAAATTAATAAACGAATGGTGGTCAATTATAATGAATAATAGTATAATAATAGTTATAGTGTTATTTAGAGCTGTCTGGTGAACAACGTGTATTCTGTTACCTTTTGGGTCCCCGTGCACAGCTGATGGGGCGCGTGAACGCTCCAGCTCGCCTTGACCCGCACGTGCTAAATATGTGGAGCTACGCCCCTTTGACAGATTGTACTTTCACGTGAGCAGGATGGAGGCGGGGTGCACGTGTTTCAGCACGAGTATCCTTGAAGAAGGTGCTATATGGAAGTGACAGAAAAGTCTTTGCACGAGCTGCATTGTAATTTTTTTGGGTGTATCGAGTAGTGTGCGCGGGTACAAACGTACAGTTTAATCTGTATAGTCACGATGGAAGTGTGCACATGTGTGATTTTAGTGTGCTTCAACTGGGATGCATCCTTACTCTGCAGGTTGTATGTATGCGCGAGTAGTGACACTACACACGATATGTTGTCTGGCTGCACGAGACTTAATGTTCTTTCCAGCCTCCTCCTATATAAACATTTCCATGTGGTGAATTAGTAGCCAATGAGCAGTCTTTTTTTCAATATTATATTTATTTGTTTTTTGTCCAATTTGAAACAACAGAACAAACATTCACAAATGTCCCCAATAATAACATTCTCGGTACAAAGAAACTTAACAAACACTAATATTAAAATAAGCCAGTATAGATACAGGAAAAAAACATATATACACAAAAAATAGATAAATAAGTAAAAAAGAATATACACAAGTTAAAAAAAGTAAAACAATAAAATAAAATAAAATCTATTTAAATATACATATATATGACAATGAGCAGTCTTTTTTTCCCCTCAATATTATATTTATTGTTTTTTTGTTCATTTTGAAACAACAAAACAAACATTCACAAACATCCCCAATAATAACATTCTCGGTAGAAAGAAACTTATTAACTTAAACATATTATTATATACAAAAAAATAGATAAATAAGTAAAAAGAATATACACAAGTAAAAAAAAAAATTAAATTAAAAACAATAAAATAAAATCTATTCATATATATGTATATATATATACATATATACATATATGTATATATATATATATATATACATATATACATATATATGCGCCAATGAGCAGCCTTAGAACCACTACAAAGACAAAGAGGAGCGCCTATGTACACTATACATTGACAGTCACACATTAAAGTGGACAGCGCTGGCAGCCAATCAGCTTCTACTATTCCGCGAGTGGGCGGGGCATGCAGGCCCAAGAATATCCAATCAGCTTCTACTATTCCACTAGTGGGCGTGGCCAGCGGGCTCATGAATATGCAACAAGCGCTCGGTGGTGCACACAGAGAGAACAAGGGGTCTTGTGTACAGTAGTGTTGCTTTTTGCGTCCCTAAAAGCAGCGTTGATAACAGGCCTGGAAGCAGCAGCTCTGTCGTGGTGAAAGAAGCGTTTGTTTTTGTTGTTGAGGAGGCATCTCTCTCGGTACCGTTCAGTCTCTCTCTGGTGGTCTGCAGCTCAGCAGGACATAATGTCTGGTAAAGATGCGGTGACAGAGGCGCTCCAGCCGTCTACCGTCGTTACAGCCGCTCCTGTAGAGCAGAAGTGCTTCCCTTTTGTTTTAAAGAAGATTATGGACATCCCTCCTCCTAACATCCTGGAGGAGGGCGACGACGGTAAGATTAAAATGATGAAAATAGTTTTTCCAGTTTCTGCCATGTTTATCCACACTATAATATAAAATGCATAATCCTTAGAATAAACACCAAATTATTGCATTGGAATGAAATGATGAGCGTTGATTCAACCGGATTAGGACGGACCCACCATGTGATGCTCGGAGTCAGTTTCATCTGAGAGGCTGCGAGGAAACAAAAAAAAGAACAAAAAGTTCTAACTCCTCTCTGCTGCTCTGCAAGCAGCGCACACACACTGCAAATACACTATCAGACAGAGACAGTGCTTGGCTTTTCATTAGACATAATAATCTAGTGTTATTTTGGTCTAGAGTTAGTGTGGTGGTGCTTTGTGTTTTGGTAGTGCATGTGTGGAACAAGCTGGGCTCTGTACAGTTATTTCTGTACCTACTTTCCGGTTTCCCAGAAGCCTGTTTTATTCCATCTAGTCATCCTACTTTCTCACATTCAAACTCAGCTTTTTGCTTGAAATCGTCTTTTTTTTTGTCACATGTCACACCACACCCCCCTCTTTCCACCCTCCCCTCTTTCCGTCTACTAATTATCTTTTCCTGTCTGCATCCTGATGTCATGTGTGTGCACAGGAAAAAACCTTTCACTCACAGTAAGCAGCCGGTTTATTTAACCGCTGTTCACCCTCTTGTCTTTAATGCAGAAATAGAGAAAGTGAAGCTGTGCTCATCTGAGGATGTGGAGGGAGGCGGGGCCGCAGCAGCAGCCAGTGCTGGTGGAGGTTCCAGAGGAGGAGGAGGCAGTGGGGGGGTATCAGCCTCCTTGACCCCGGCCATTTGGGAGAAGACCATCCCCTACGACGGGGAGACCTTCCACCTGGAGTACATGGACCTGGACGAGTTCCTCCTGGAGAACGGGATCCCTGTGAGCCTGGAGGAAGAGGAGCTGCAGAAGACTCTGGCCTCAGTGGGAGTCAAAGGCAAATCCATCCCCAAGGTTACTCCTACTCCTACTACTACTCCTGCTGCTGAAGCTGAAGCTGAAGCTCCTGTCCCCGCCTCAGCATCATCCCCTTCGACGGTCACCTCAGATCCAGAGGAAACGGTGACGGTCACCACGTTACAACCAGCCAAGCTAGAAGAAGAAGAGGAGGAGGAGGAGGAAGAAGAGGAAGAGGAAGGACAAGAGGAGGAGTCTTTGTCTGAGGAGGCAACATCAGAAGTGGAAGTGAAAAAAACAGGTGAGAAATAGAGATTTATAATTATTTTTTACATGTGTTTTTGGATATACAGTTCCTATTTATTCTTCTTTCCTGTTCGCTTTTTAAATTCCCCCATTAGTATTAGACTGAGTCATTTTAGGAAAACAATTCCTGCTGCTGAGATTCTTAAATTCTGTATCTGTAAGCTGAATAATATGCTATTTGTTCCAGCTGTCTGTAGTTGTATATGATGTCTTTGTATAGGTGTAGCTGTACTGTGTACTTGTAGTCGATCTAGCCTTGTAGACGTTGGGCTAACATTGCACATGTAGACACACAGACGAAACCCTGACCTCTGAGCCCATGCTATAGCTTTTATACTGTACGTTTGGCACATGGCATGCAGGACTATGTCTGCTACACATCACTGTGATCTGTAAAAACCTGCAACTAAAGGCGGACATTGTCAGTGCTTTGTTGAGAAAAAAATCACATTACCTGTTGAGCTCAGATACAATCTGAAATCAATGTAATGTGTGAGAGGGAAAATCCCTGAGCTCTCCCAATCCCTGACAATCTATGAACACCACACAGGGGCACATAGAAGCCCAAACATGCAGCCAATAAATTTACCTGGAAAAAATGACATTATAACATTTTCATTGTGTTGTCTGTATAGCCAAAAGTATATATAATGCAATCACATGCAGCAAAACCACAAATGCAACCTCAAACATTACCACAGAGTTGAATCAACACCCCACTGACTGTCTTGACAAAAACTGAACATTTTAAGCCTCACAAAGAGATGATGTTTTACCGGATCTTTGCACTGATTTGGATTACAATGTGCAAACGTTTCCCTGTCACTCTAGGGGGAATAGGAATGCTGTATATAAGGCTGCAAGTTAGCATTATTTTCATTATCAATTTATCCACAATAGATGTAGTTTCCGAGCTCACTTTGTCTCTCCGTACCCATATAGATCGTAACCCTGCAGACCGTAACACCCCCTCCCCCATCGACCCAGAAGCCATCGAGGTGGACGTTAACTTCCAGCCGGATCCCACAGACCTGGTCCTGTCCAGTGTGCCGGGGGGAGAGCTGTTTAACCCGCGCAAACACAAGTTCTCTGACGAGGAGCTGAAACCGCAGCCCATGATCAAGAAGGCCAAGAAGGTGTTTGTTCCTGATGAGCAGAAGGTAATTTAAACATATGTGTGCGGTGTCTATTGGGCATCAACTCCAAAACTACACACTATTAAAAATACAAACATTTTGACATTATTTTTTACTACAAAAAGGGATGTTAAAGTGTGATTGCAGTTGCACTCTGTGTTCTGGCCACTCCTGGTAAAGATTAAAGCATTTGCAAACAGAGTGGTGGCTTAGAGATCAAAGATTGGGGGGATGTTTTCACAACACAGATGTTCCTTTCAAATCCCTTTCTAATGTTTGTTGTGTTCAACTCTACCTCTCCCGTTCGTTCCCTCAGGATGACAAATACTGGTCCCGGAGAAAGAAGAACAACGTGGCAGCAAAGCGCTCTCGCGACGCGCGGCGGCTGAAGGAGAACCAGATCACGGTGCGCGCCTCCTTCCTGGAGCGGGAGAACGCAGCGCTGCGCCAGCAGGTGTCCGAGATGCGGAAGGACTGCGGCCGCTGCAAGAACATCCTGACCCGGTACGAGGCTAAGTACGGCCCGCTGTAAAAGAACTCACCCACGAAAAGTATCAATGAGACAAAAAGCAGAACTCCCTTCCCCGCAGAATTCAACACCAACACAAATCCACCAAGGGAATCTAAATTTGCACTGTTGTCTTCGCTGACCTCCAGTCACTGTGTCAAGCTCCAGCCGTTAACATGATGCTGGAGTTTTGGATGCACACTGGCAGGGCAGTGAGGCATGATGGGAGCGGTGGTCACAGGACGGCCTGTGGAGAGCGCCTGGCTCCTACACTCAGAGAGGAAGGGGACGATTTGTGGACACTCCCATGGTCAAACACACGTGGAAAAATCTGGTCTGTCTCCAGACGGTTTCAAGAAAAGTCAGGAGATGTGAAAAGAGCAGACCGGTACAAAAAGAATCACACGCTTTTAAAATGCTACACAAATCAGTTTTTATCACTGCACAGCACTTCTTC
>CAKAOH010000283.1:17948-81435 GCA_916701665.1 Sebastiscus tertius | reverse complement strand
TAATAATAAAAGGAACAGCAAATCACACATCAGCAGAGCCACCAAAAACAACTCCCCCTAGTTGATATCCTGATTATTGTGTGTCAAGAAAAGGTGCTCTGAAACAAGACGATAGATCGGTACACTATTGGAAGTTGGAGAAAAATCTATATTTTGAAGTGATATGGAAGAACTATAGCGTAACAGGCTTTTAAGTTATTCTCTGTTAAAGTGGCAGGGTTGTGCCCTGGAAGGTAATTTTCTGATATCTGGTTGTTGTTTGACGTCCCTCACTCTGCAGACTTGGTTCCGTTGAAGTCGCCTTGGGAGTCGGCCTCCTCCTCCGAGGCGTCCTCGACCACTCTTCGGCCTCCGCCCATGCGCCGACCTGTGCCGCCAAAGGAGGGCTCGTTTCCGCGCCTAAATAATGCCACAGAGATCGACACGAGACAGAGATACAAACACAGGAGCATATGCCCCGCAGTGAGAGGAGTGGTTATGTGACAGTATGTTTCCGAGTTGGTTAAGGTTTTGTTTGAAAACCACTCGGGTGTTTTGATGAAATACAGAATGGACAGGTTGTGCTTCGGTTACAGGTTAAAGCACGCTGGTTATCTTTGTAACTCATTTTGACTCCTGGCTCCAGGAAAATGAGTTCGGTTTATGGCAGTTAAACCAAGCTCTGAGAAAAATATGGCCACCAGTTAGAAATTGGTGTAATGGAAAGTTGACTTGCGACCCAATATTCTGGTTTTTCTAAGGAAATCGTGGCAGCTGATGAGCCATATGTCTCTCAGTTAGGCTAAATGAAAGAAATGACAGCGTTAAGAATGAAAAGTTATGGTAAGTTCATAAGAAATGGTGATGGGGTAACTTTTAGGCGCAGAGGTACCTGCTGTGTTACTCCTTGGGTTCAGGGTTGCCTCTGGAATAGAGATGGACACCATTGTTTTGCTTGTGCTCAGTAAGCCCACCAAACTAAATTCTACTCAAATTTTAAAGCTTTAATTGTTTGTTTATAACCCTCTGAATACGACTGTAGTGACAACGTGCTCTTTAGCACTCAAATGTAGGTGACCTGAGAACAGTTAACACTTTGAGTTGATATATTTTGTGTGAAAAGATGTATAATATGCATGTTTTACTCATGCACAGACATTCGCTTACTGCTGTATCTGTGTCCTGTTGTAAAGGAATACAAAGGTGGATGAGACAAGTGAAAATAACAAACAGAGCCAACAACACTCCGGCCTAGCCAAGAAGAAAGGAAGATAGACAGACTCTTTGTTCTACCTGAGTTTGCTCTTGAGAGTGTTGACCTCACGGCTCATGGCATCACTGGTCTCGGTGGCCTCATCCAGCTCCCGCTGCAGCTTCCTGCGGGCAGCTGTAGCGCGCTGAGACTCCTCCTCCGACTCCTCCAGCTGCCGCTTCAGCTGCTTCATGCGGGTATTCGCCTTTTCCGCCTGGTGAGCGAAAAGAGGAAATATACAAACTCGGGCTGTCAATCGATTCAAATATTGAATCTTGATTAATCGCAGGATTGTCCATAGTTAATCACGATTAATCGCAAATTAATCACACATTTTGTATCTGTTCAAAATGTACCTTAAAGGGAGATTTGTCAAGTATCAAATACTCTTATCAACATGGGAGTGGACAAATATGCTGCTTTATGCAAATGTATGTATATATTTATTATTGGAAATCAATTAACAACACAAAACAATGAGGTCAAGGGACCCCCTTTGAAAATGATCATGTCAGTTTTTCTTTATCAAAATTTAGCATAAGAAAGATAAGAAATAAGAAATTAGTAGCGTTAAAACGAATTTGCGTTAACGCGTTAACTTTGACAGCCCTAATACAAACTTAGTACTCTTTCGATAGGCCATCCCAACTAACCAGAGAGTGGGTGCATTAAGTGATTGTACCTGGTCTTTGTACTGCTCTCCCTGTTTCCTTTCGTCTTCCACCTGCATCACCAGGTCCTTGAGCTTCTTGTCCTTCTGGCGCAAACCCTTTGCAGCTGCCTGCTTCTCCCTGAGAAAGTACAAAAGCGTTCAGAGAGGAACACGAGTATAACTGATGTAACCGTAGAAAACTTCCTCAGGTGAAGAAAATAGATGAAACCAAAACTATCTTAATGGAACTGGAAAGCACTGATTGTTTAAAGTGAACCCTGAAGTTCCATGTGTGTTCAGGACATGATAATATTTTTGCTACAGTCATTACTGGACGATGCAAATTGTTTGACTCTGTCTCTGCCCCCGACCTGTTCTCCTGCTCCAGCTGCTCCTCCAGCTGTGCCACTTTAGCCTCCAAGGCCGAGATGGAGGACTTGAACTTGGACTTGACCTGGTTCTCCATCTCCTGGAGCTTGGCCTTCAGCTCCTTGTTCTGGCGCTCCATCTGCTGCCGAGCGCTCTCGTTCTTCTGGGAGGTGCTGCGCTCCGTCTGCAGCTCGTTGTTCAGCTGATCCACCTGTGGCATGGAAAGTGTGCAAAGAGAGGGATGAGGCCTCTGCTCTTCTCTTTTTTTTCAAAACCCCTTTTATGACTCAAGTAGCTGCTACTGTCAGGTCACCTGCTGTGTGCTCTTCCTCAGCCTGTCATTGATGATCTCCATGTTGCTCTGCTCTTCCTCCAGCTCCTCCTCCAGCTGGGAGATCTTAGCTTCCAGACGACGTTTCTCGTCCGCCAAGGCTGACCTGCACACGAGGAGCACAGCAGTAAAACAGATGTAACCATCGCTTTCTCTTCTGCGTATATTTCAGTGACAAAAGTAGTGAAATCTCCACCCACTTCCCGGAGGAGTTACTGGCCAGCTCATCAGACAGCTCGTCTCTCTCGGCCTCCGCCTGCTTCCGTCCCCTCTCGGCGGCAGCCAGTTCCTAAAACATATTAGAGATTAATCTTTTATTTCAAGCCTCGGCTCTCAAACAATTTGCTTGCCTTGTTTGGAAATAGATGTGTTACCTCCTGTATCTGCATGAGCTCAGCCTCCAGACCCTTGGCCTTCTTCTCGCTCTCCTTTGCGGTAGTCAAAACCTCCTCTCTGGCAGCGTGGGCGTCTTCCAGCTCCCTCTGGTAGTCCTTCATCTGGGCCTGGTGGGAGGTAAAGAGACAGCAATAAGGAGAGCATCAGAATGGTATTTATTTACCAGGTATATTTTCGGTACAGTACCAGCCAGAGCAATGACCTGATTGTGGATGCAGTGCTCCATGTAAAAAAATCACATTTATGAGTTTCCAGCACATGAAAGTCATACACTCAAAGTCATACTGTCAGTATCAGGCACCAGTAGATAATAAGGAAATATCAGTGATGCCAGAGTTTCCAAGTTGTGACATTTCATGGTTGCGACAATATCAGAGAACGTCTCAAATGTTGTTGTGCCCCTCAATAAATAAATAAATAAATAAATGAAATAATCTTAATTTGTTCATCTTTAATGATATCAGTTTGCTATAGTTACACAATATTTCCTACCAGAGCATTTAAACACCTGTTTAGTCGGAAGATGGTACTTTGGATCAGTGGTTCCCAATTAGATTTGCTCATGTATAACTAATCAAAAATAAAACTATTTAAAAACATTTTTTTTTTAGTAGGCCACATTCTGTTTAAACTCAGTATTTCTGCAAAGTTGCAGATAAAGATCAGGCTAATATTGTTAGTATTATACTATTTGTAGAATTAGATTCCAGTGATGACTGCGTAGGATTGTTTCCAAATCGGGGGGGCTCAGCTTTTCTTAGATACAAATAGGGGGGTCTTTGAGGAATATGTTTGTAACCACTGCTTTACATGTACTTGAAGGTACAAATGGATCACATACTTACCAAAAGAAGGATATGATAAAAGCAAAGGTGTGCATCTAAAATCAAATACAATAAAATCTCAAATAAAATGCTGCATTTCATTCGTCTCTTCACTCTCACCTGGAGCTTGCGGAGCTGTTTGATGGCCTCATCCCGTCCCTTACTGGCCGTCTCGATCTGTCCCTCCAGATCTTTCATGTCTGTCTCCAACTTCTTCTTGGCTGCTGTCGCCAGGGTCCTCTGCTTACGTTCGTCCTCCAACTCTGTCTCCAACTCACGGACCTGCAGTCGGTACGCATCGTTGCTTAGATTACTGATGCGGCCGGTTTGTGACATTCTCTGATGGTGGATCAGATCACATAACTTTCATTTGGAGGACAAGGTATTTTACGCCTCTTTACCTGCTTGACGAGCTGTCTCTTCTTCTCCTCTCCCATCTCATCTCGTCCCTGGAGGTCCCTATCGAACTGGGCCTTCAGGGCCTGCATGTTGACCTCCAGACGCAGCTTGGCGTCCTCAGCCGCCTGCAGCTCGTCCTCTAGCTCCTCTAGCTGGGTCTTCATCTCCTCCACCTGGGCCTCCAGGCCTCGTTTGGACTTCTCCAGCTCGTGGACCTGCCATCAATATACATATATAGCTAAATTAACTACTATATTTTGGTGTAAATAGCATAAAGAGGAGGCTTCGAAGCTTCGTGAGAGATATTCGAAGGCATTAGAAGCTTCGGAATAGCGCCGCTGCCACACTACTGTACACACAAGCACACACATAACAAACAGCATTACCCGTCTGAGAATTACTAATAATAATGAATGTATTATGCATTAATATGAATAATGTTGTGAGATTATTCCTTATTTCATGGGTTATTTGGGGATTCATATATTACTATTATATACTTATATACATTATATACTGTATATGTATATAAATATACATATACAGTATATATATTATAAAAAACGAAGCATTCGAATACTGATTTGGAGGTCGATTACCATGGCAACAGTCAAAGCTTCGAAGCTTTGAAGCATACGGGTCAGCCCTACATAAAGAAATGAGACCAGTCAAACCACGGACTTTCAGCCTCTACTGGTCAGTCCAGCCGTAACAGTCACACATGTGACACATTCAGTCATGTTTTTAATGAAATGAAGTTCCAGCACATACACTTTTTCCCACATCATCCTTGGAGCTGATCAGGTCCTCCATCTCCATCTTCAGGGCCTTGTTGGCTCTCTCCAGCTCCTCTCTTGAACTCTGGGCCTCGTCCAGAGCTCTGCCCAGTGACAGAGCCTTGGTGTCCTTCTCTCTGGCCTCGGCTTCAGCGCGGTCTCTCTCATCTGCATATTTACTGGAGATACTCTTCTCCTCGGCCAGCATCTGGAGACCAAAGAAGATGGAAAACCAAGGATAACGTTTTAGGGTGTAATCAGGGCCGGCTTAAGGCATAGTCCATATAGGCGGTCGCCTAGGGCACCACCTTCTGGGAGAAATACACTTTTCACCCCTATAACTCTCTTTCTGACACTTTTTCATCTGCCCGGCCGCACTTATTAATAAAAGTGTAAATTGTAGTGAAACTGACTAAATACTTTTAAGCCAACAATATCAGGGACCATTTATTTATGTTATTTATGTACATTCTTAATTTTTGTCTTAACACCAGTGATGTCTGATGTGTGTTGCGGTTTACAGGGCTAGAGTTAGGGGGGGTTGAACCCTTACCCTAACCCTAGAGGCTCCAAATCCGAATTTCGCCAAGCACCAAAAGGGCTAGAGCCGGCACTGGCTGTAATGCGAAAGTAATGTAACCCGTAGTGCCGTGGATTACTTTTTAGGTAATAGTAATTATAGTAATTTTAGGGTTGTAATGTGTAGTATTGTTATGGCAGTTTATCTCTTGGTGTTACCAGTTTTCTGATTTAACTGACCTGGTCAAACTTCTTCTGCTTCTTCTCCAGGTTGGACACATTCTGTCTCTGGTTGTCCAAGTCCATCAGCGTGTCCTCGAGCTCCTGCTGCAGACGGTTTTTGGTCTTCTCCAGCTTGTCATAGGCAGAGGCCTTCTCCTCAAACTGGGTGTTTGCTGCCTCCAAATCTCTCTGCAGACGTTTCTTACCTTCTTCCAGCAGCTCGACGTTTCCCGTCATTTCGTCTAGCTTCTTTTTCGAATCTGACAACTGTGGACGGAAGAAGACTTTGAGGTGCTGATTATGAACAACAGACAATAAATCTGCATTTTGTTCTGAGGTTTGTTCATCCGCCAATGTCTATACTAACTTCTTAAGACCTCCCACTTGCATCTCACATAGAGATGCACTGATAACGATACCGGATAGGATATCGGGCCGATACTGATTCAAATAGCTGGATCGGGTATCGGTGACAATGAGGCCGATCTATCCAATTCAATTCTATGTTTATAGACTATATACATTATAGACTGGCATTTTCATTCCAGTTTAAGTTTTGACCAATTTGTTGCTGCATTAAAAAGGTTTACACTTTGAATTGTAATTCCTGTTAATTTTGAAGATCTTTTTTGCCAAGTTGCTGGTGTATGATTTATCTTTTTAATAATAAATAACAATTCACTCAATTTATATCTATGTATTTATTTGTTACATTTTGTTTTACAAAATTAGGAAAGCAATGTTTAAGTCAAGCCTGATGTTGCCTTACACATAAAAGAACTTCACTTACACACAGTGATGCATTGGCATCGGATCGGTACTCAGTATCGGCCGATCGATACTCAAAGCCCAGGTATTGCTATTAATATCTGGACTGGAAAAAGTCAGATCGTGCCCTAATCTCACCTATTATAAAACGTCACTGAAATCTCTCTGTCTTACTTATTTTTGTCCATGATATTGTCTTTGTGATGTCACCTCTAAATTAAAACTCTAAAAGTTAGTGACCCCTAGTTTGATCTCTGACCTGGATGTTGAGGGTGGACACGTGTCTCTCCACGTTCCTCTTGGCCTCCATCTCCTCTTCAAGCTGCTCCTGCAAGTTATTCTTGTCGTCTTCCGCTTGCCGCAGCTTTGTAGAGAACTGCAGTTTCTGACGCGTCTCCTCAGCCAGCAGTTCCTGTGGGGCAGCACACCAGGTCAAAGATCAATGCTTTCATTCTGACCTATTGTCAGCAAGCATTAGGTAGTACAGTACATCTAATTGTCACATTAAAGCTAACATAGACTGTTTGAAGATTATAACATAGGGCCGTCCAGGCTTTAAATATTCCGCTAAAAGTCCAGTTACCTGTGAGTCCTGGAGTTGGGAGCTAAGGCTGGAAACATCTTTACTCAGTTTGATGTTCTTGCCTTCTGCTTCATTCAGTAGGTTTGTGACACTCTCCAGTTCAACCTGTATGAAAACAAATATGAGGTATTTTTTTTGGTAGCTTTTAAAAATGCATATATAAATATATATAAAACATGCATAGATCTAGCTACTGAACGTCACTTACAGTGATCTTGGAGCAGCGCTCTCCCAGCTCGGCCTTCTGCTTCTCGCTGTCGGTGAAGCGTGACTGCAGATCTGTCACCTGACCTTCCAACTTCTTCCTCTTGTGCTCCCCGTCTTGTTTGGCCTGGTTGAGTGAGCGCACCTCCACAGTTAATTCTGATGTCTCCTTCTCCAGAGCTTGTTTAGCCTTCTCCAGGTTTGACTTCACCTGAACAGAAGAGAGAAAATACGAGATCAATATCCTGTGTGTTGTATATAATGAAAAAAAAAGAAGGATTGCCTTTCAGAAACATCATCAACTTGAACACCAGAGTGTTCATGACACTGTACGAAATGATGCGGGCCTACTCGTTTGGACTGCTCCAGCTGCTCTGTGAGCTCCTCCACAGCCTGGGTGTGTTTCTGTCTCATCTCCTGTGTTAGGCACTCGTGGTTGCGGTTCTCGTCATCGATGGCTCTCTTCAGCAGGTTCACCTCCTGCTCCCGTTTGGCCCTGGATGGATGGATCATGCACATGTTTGTTTATTTTACAAATATGACAAAGATATCACTTATGTCTATTGTACACAAGCGTTCTAAGAAGAAAGCAATATTTATGTTTCTTCTGTGTAATATTAATTTTCTCTAAAATGAATTGTACCTTTCCCATACATTCTTAATATGTAATACCTTTATATTATTATATTTGTTTCTGTCAGTATTGTATGGCCAACCTTAGTTCCTGCTGTGTGGCAGTAGTGTCCAAGGTGTCCTCTAGCTCAGACTTGAGGGCCTCCAGCTCTTCCCCGAGGTCCCGTTTGATCTTCTCTGCTTTGTTCCTAGCCGCCCGCTCAGAGTCGAGGTCCTCCTGCAGGTCGGAGATGTGTCCCTCCAGCTCTCTGATCTTCTTCAGAGCGTTGTTCTTCTGACCCGTCTCATCTTCTAACCTGAGGAGGAAGAAGAATGCACCATGCGGGATACTTGTTAGCATGATATAAATGACAGAAATAGCATCCAAGAAGTTAAAACTCGACGTGGTACACAGGAGGTGCTACTCTGCCACAGATGTAATTGAGTCACTGGACTTTGTAGACTCAGGCGTATTGAAGATTAAAACTGTAAATGGGTTCTAATGTTGTCATTTTTCAGGACTTTACCTGGCCAAGGCGTTCTGTAACTCCTCCTCCTTCTTTGCAAGCTGGGCTTTGAGGTCGGCGATCTGGGCCTGCAGGTCAGCTATCTGCTCTTGCATGTCATTCGACTCTGCGTCCAACTTACGCTTAGCCTTATCCAGCTCCTGTCGAGCCTTCTCTTCCTTTTTCAAACGGACTATGAGTACAGCAGAGAGATAACAATTAGCATAAATGTTTGTTTTCCAAACTATGAGTATAGCTCCAATTGTGACACCAGTATTGTTTTTTTTTTTGGGTGTTCATGCATAACAGATGTTACCCTCTAGTTCAGAGATCATGGACTCGTGTTTATTTTTGAGCTTGGTGAGGTTCTTTGACTTCTCCTCTTCCTCTGCCAGGTTGGAGCTGAAGTCTGCAATCCTCTCCTCCATCAGCTTCCTCTCCTACAAAACACCAAGTAGGTAATCAATTTGCCGAAATCCACTTTTCTCCTTTTGATTCAGTAAATCTCTTAATAAATGACTAACCAATATAAGGGTCTCTGATAAACGCAGTTTGTCCGTACTTACCTTCTGCAGCTTGTTGTTCTGGTCCTCCATCACCAAGATGTCGTCCTCCAGCTTTTTGACCTTCCCCTCAGAGGTAACCTTCTCCAGCTGCAGCTTTTGACGGGCATCTTCCTCCTCCTCTAAATGTTCTTCCAATTCCTACAAGAAGAATACTGCAGCTTCAGCTTCTGCCGCTACTTCCTCGCAATACCAGAGCATACATAGCTGAGCATGACGGCTAAAAGAAACAACAAGTTATGAACAAGGAACAGATTTGTAGACCTGCATCTGCTGTTGCATCTTCTTCTTATCCACTAACAGCGCCTGAGCACGTTCTTCCTCCTCATCCAGTCTCGCCTCCATCTCATGGAGGATCTCCTCCAACTCCTGCTTCTTAGACGCCAGACGGACCCTCATCTCCTCAGCCTCGGCGTACAGCTCTGTCTCTGCTTGAAGCTGCTCCTGCAGTGCGTTCCTCTCCTCCAAAACCTAGAACAGACAGGCCAGATAATATAGGACTCATCTTCGTTGTCAGTAGATTCCTGGTAGACCTTTAACAGGAGCTTATTCTTATTGGCCTGGTTTCACTCATGTATTAAATAAAACACTGAAAAGGGATGTGGAATTGGTACTTTGACACAGTTTAAATGGCTGTGACCTCGAGTGAAAGCAAAAGAACGGTTAGAAATGTGTTTGTGTCATTGTTGCAGATTTCATCCTTTACCGATGTGTGTTTCAAGGTGATCTCCTTCAGCTCTGCGTCAAACTTTGAAGCAATTTCTTTGGCTCTCTGCAGCTCTTCCTCCTTCATACCCATCTCCTCCTCCTGTCGGGTCACTTGCAGGAGAGGCTTGACCTGTAGTTCAGGAGGATGGGCAGCGTCACATTTTTAAATCAGGGTAAACGCCATGGAAGGCGAAGTTTGTAATTTACAAAAGAACATGAAGAATTCATTCTACCACCACATTCAAATATTAGAAAAGCCTCAAAGACAGGTACTGTGAATTTGTTGCATTACTCTGCAGAATTATTAGCTGACCTTTGTGAAGAGCCTCCACCACTGCCAGTTCCTTAGTTTGAGGTAGGCAGCACAGTTCCTCTGGATCACTTTCATGGCTGTGAGTTGCGCTTGCCTCTTGGCAAATGCCCTTTAAAAATACAGTGACAGTACAGTGAAATCAATATGTATAATATAAAGCAAAGTGTTTCTTATCTATAGTGATAACAACAGCAAAAACATTCTGAAACCATTTTTCTACTGTTTAAATAAAAAGGGCCAATATACATATATGCAAAAGATGAATGAAAACTGAAGAATATTAGTTTATGACAGATTCACACAAGTTCACACCAGAGGGGCAAATTATTCCATATTCTTTCCTGAGAATTAAAAGTAAAATGAAAAGTATTTGAAATTAAAAATGCTGTTGCTGTGTAGCAACTTATTATTTAGTTATTTTCATTCTTAAAAAGTCACCAAAGTGCAGGAAACAAAGTCTCTGAAACTCAAATTTTTCTGGGGGAGGACCCTCAGACCCCTCGATTTGATTTCATAATCCTCCCTAGTCTCAAGGTTGGCAACTATGAAAATATTGTCTAAAACATGAGATATTATTAGATATACTGAACTTGTGACCAGTGCAAAACAGATAGCACAATTTATTAGAGGGTGAAGTGCGTGAGGGGAGGCTTGTGTATTCATACTTTCTGGCCAGGAAGCCTCTAGCCTGGGCCTGGAAAGCGATGATGACCACAGTGATCTTCAGATCTCTCTCCTCCTCCAGCTGGGCCAGCACTCCCGTGCGGAAGAAGATCTTACTCTGTCCGATCCTGTACAGGTTGGGGTCCAAGTCCAGGTGCTTGATCTACGCAGAGAGGAGATCGGTGAGAAAAAGGAGGCTCACGCAGGGTATGAAAACTTCAGAATGAACATAAATTTCAATGGACGGGAACTTATGTGTTTACCATGAGGCAGCAGGCTTGTTTGCCATCCATGAAACCTTTGGGGATAGCGCTAGCAGCCAGGATCTCATAACTACGAGACAAGAAAGAGACACAGAGATGCTGAGTATGGTGAGAAAGGTTTATAGAAATGTTAATATAGTTAGTAAGTCTCCTCAGATCCCACTCACCGCTGGCGGAACTCCTGGAAGACGATTCTGTTGGGAAATCCTTGTCGGCAGATTCTGATCCCCTCCAAGACACCGTTACACCTCAGCTGCTCCAGGACCAGGTATGCATCCAGCTTCCCGGCCTGAGGAGAACAGGATGTTAGTCTTATTACATTGGGTTTTATGAAGGAAATACGCACACATCACTCAATACTGAATGGTTACTGCATTATGTGGATATTTGTTTTCATGTTATATAATTCATGTAACGGTTTCAGGAATAGACACTACAAAAGAAACGCAACTATCAGTTTCATTGTGTCATAAGGCAACAGAAGAAAGTGCAGTTGTTTTTTTTTTATTTCTTTCAAAACATACATCCATATCTGAACTGGTTTTCTTCAGGATTACAGGGAGCCAGAAAGTGCACCCTGGACAGATCACCAGTCTACCACAGAGGCAGTTGACAGCGGCCCTCTTAAACAATATAACTGGGCAAACAAGTTATTTTATCATCTAAGACAGTGATTCTCAAAGTGGGGTCCGGGGACCCCCAGGGGTCTGTGGCACTCTGCCAGGATTTTCCGTAAAATAATTTGCTATAAATTATAATATTGTGCTGTATCATTAAAGAGTACATATCTACAGATGAGGAAAGAATTTGCGCCAATAAAACAAGCATATTGTGTCCATTACTACCACCCACGTTAGCTTTGGGCCACATCGTGAAGTGACACTAAGCCCGAACTTGCTAAATTGAGAAAATCTGACGACAACTATATCGAGTTTGGCTGTAGGCCTACTGAGAACAGCAACGGGAGACCAAAATGCGTCACGTGTCTTCAGGTGCTAGCGAACGTAGCCATGAAGCCGGCCAAGCTAAAGTGACAAAAGTGATAACAAAGCACCCGGAATATCATGGCAAAATAAAGTGGTGTTAACATGATTCAAATATAAATGTGTTTCTGTTTATCACTATCAAACAGGTATGAAGTATTTAGTTTAAAAACTTTTAGAACACAAATAGCATATGCTTAATCTGTGTTATGATTATGAGGGGGTCCTTGGAGTCCATGGCCCCAAAAAGTTTGAGAACCCCTGATCTAAGATACGCACTGTGTTAAATAGACTACATTCTTTGCCATAAGTTACTACAGTAGTGTTAATGACACTTCATTTTTCTTTACCCTCTTCTCGTGGTTGGGGATGATGCATCTGACGAAGTTGGGCTGCGTGTTGTGCAGTGTGGTCATAAGTTTGGCCAGAGACTCCTTGTAGAGCTGTCCGACCGTGCGGAACATTCCCTTCTTGGTCTTTGACCCACTCGGCATGGAGCTGTCTGTCATCTTGGCTAATGTGTCAAGACCCACCACTCTGTCCGCTGAAATAGACAACACATCGTTGTGTTAATGGAAAAACAGTGTGTTCACTCAACTTGAAATGGTTCAAGTGTGCTCGATCTCCCTACGTGTACAATTTCCGTGCAAATGTTTCAAATGAATCTGATGGCACAATGTTTTTGTTTGTAGGAAAATGTGACAGTCCAGATGGAAATCGGTACAGTGTTTGTTTTGCCTCTAGTCCGTTCATTTCCATGTCAGATCTGTAGCAGGGTGGCGGTTTGCATTGCTGTCTACCACTGTGTGACTTGAGTCAGACATTTTCAAATCATAAAGATGGAGGCTTTAACTCCAAAATGAGATGTACACATCATTTGAACACCGATTGTAATGTTTACTTGCTATAGCTGTTACATCTGCCACTGGGACACCATCTACAATACCACAATAACCTGATGTCACCCTTGGAGCAGCTCTGTCTCTCTCTCTCTCTCTCTCTCTCTCTCTCTCTCTCTCTCTCTCTCTCTCTCTCTCTCTCTCTCTATGGGTGTTTGTGCGTGTGACTGCCTGCAGGTGTGCTGGAGTCAGGGCAGAGCCATCAGCTGCATCTCATCACCGTAATCAAGCCTCTTCATATACCCTGTTCCGCCATCTCCACGCTGCCATATCGTAAACTCAGCAGCCAGTTAGTGCTACAAGCCCCATTATTTCTCGCTATCTTCAAAAAATACATTTAACCTGTACCTGACTCTTGTCTGCGTCTGCATCTGGGTCCACTGGTTTAGTAGCCCCTTAACAATAGCAGTGTATTTCACCATTACGTACAACTGGAGTGTTAATTATCCAAAATTATGAGTTTGCACTGAAATCTGTAATTTATCAATCTATTCCAGCAGAGCCAGACGTCTCACCATCTTTCCACAGGTCTTGCACAAACTGGCTGGAGGAGTTGTTGAGCAGTGATGTGACGTTGTCATTTAGAGGGTCCATGTTCTTAGTCAACCAGGCTGTGGCGTTATAGTCCACCTACAAACAAAACAACATCAATGTTAGTCGAGCTTCAATGAAACATTTTTTTTTACAACATGTCAGCAATCATCACAGCAATATTGTTTTCAGTCATGTTGCCCAAATTATAAGTCAATATGAGAGTCTACAGGGGACATCATATCACGCGTTTATCATATTATACACATCTCCACATACTCACCTTTCCAGCATAATGTAAAAGAGAAAACTCTGTCTTGTCCTTGAGCTGTTTAGGTTTGGCGAATTTCACATGGTTCCCTTGTGTGTTCATGAGTTTCTCCACAAAGGAGACATCTGTGGCTTTGGGGAACCAGCACTCTTCATCCAGCAGGGCCAGGACACCTGGAGGGTTGTTCTGCAGATAATGTAGTAATTACTAAGTCTGACGAAAATTAATAAATTAAGACACATCCTACTAAATCACAAAATATCTGTGCTAGGTAGGAGAACGTACTTGGCTTGACCTATGAATGAAGTGCATTTAAAATGACATTGTGCTTTTATTGTCTCAAGGCCACTCACCGGCCTCTCGATGAGCTCAATGCAGGGCTGCAGGTCGAGGCCGAAGTCGATGAAGTTCCACTCGATGCCCTCCCTCTGGTACTCCTCTTGCTCCAGGATGAACATGGTGTGGTTGAAGAGCTGCTGCAGCTTCTCATTGGTGTAGTTGATGCACAGCTGCTCAAAGGAGTTGTCCTGCAACAAGCCCAAAAAAAACAGAACTGAAGATACACATGAAAATGGTTGTGTGTCTTTTGTGTTTAATAAGC
Organism: Sebastiscus tertius; assembly: GCA_916701665.1. Classification (NCBI taxonomy): domain Eukaryota; kingdom Metazoa; phylum Chordata; class Actinopteri; order Perciformes; family Sebastidae; genus Sebastiscus; species Sebastiscus tertius. Next base: position 67,248 of record CAKAOH010000283.1, on the reverse strand, counting down.
TACACAACAGATTATTGATTTCTGACTCATCAACGTGTCCGTACCTCAAAGATCTCAAAGCCGGCGATGTCGAGGATTCCCAGGAAGGAGGCTCCCTGGCGTTTGGTCTTGTCCAGGGCCTTGTTGACACGGGCCAGGATCCAGCGGAACAGTCGCTCAAACACAGCTTTAGCCAGGGCTTCAATAGCAAAGTCAGCCTAATAAATGCACACACAGATAACAGGGTTGGGATGTGTTCGTTAAATGCAGTAATTGTTTTATTGCTCTTATGGTTTCACACGATGCACTCCCTGTAGTACCTGCTCTTTGGTCTGTGCCTTCTGCACCACCTCTCTGCCCACTTTGATTCGAGGGGTGAGGATGGCTCGGGTAAAGTCTGTCACATTGATGCCCTGCAGGTGACACACCTTCTGGGCCGCTAGAGAGAGAAGAAATATGTAGGTACACTTAACACAAGAATACCTTTTTGTACGTGTATATTTTGTTCCACACTGCTGTAGATAAAAATGAGTTGAAGTGAATTTTATATTGTAGTTTGTAGTAACAAGTTTCTAATAGTGAGAAGTTGTGGCGTCTAACCGGTGTTGTCTGGCATAGTGGCCTGCTCCTGGTTCCTCTCTTTCTTGAACTCAATGTTTCCCAGCTGCATGACTGTGGAGCACACCTTCAGGATATCTGAAACACGAGGACATGACAGTTAGCACCAAAGAGAAACAGCAGTGGCACCTCCAAGCAGCCTATTGTGCACTAGCCAAGTAGAGTTAAGATCAGAGTTATCGCTGATACCGGTTCTGTCCTCGTCGGAGAGTCCCATGATCTTCATGGCCTCCATGGTCTCTTCATACATCTCATCGTCCGTCTGGCCGGGGAGCTGAACGTGCCCGGCACTCAGGAAGCGGTAATTGCTGAAGGGCTCCAGAAGAAGCTCCTCTGAAAATGTAACACACAACGTGAAACAGTTTGTGAACAACTTTCTGTGATTTTGACAGTTATGATGTACAACATATGGTCAATTAACTTGCAGTAACTTCAGCATAATATAATATCAAGCAGTATGTTCTAACTCACCCCGCAGTTTGCCCTGGACACCGGCAATCATGTAGTAGAAGATGTGAAAAGCTCTTTCTGTCTTTGCTTGTCTGATACAGCGAGACTTCTCCAGCAGGTCTGAGAGTTTCAGCTGTTAAAGAATACATATGCGCACAGAGGAGGGTTCAGCAAATAAACCTGTGTTCAGCCTCCATGTGAAGGGCTGAGTTCAGTGCCATTTTATGTCTAATTAGCTTACCTCTCTGTGACTTCTATTATGTGAATAAGATAAAAAAGACACATGAATAAGAGTAATAATCTACAGGTGTCACATGAAATTGGCAGCACTGGCAGCGTACATTTTACATGCACATGTGGTATGTAATACAACTTTGAATTACATTTAACACACGGGATCCTAGATAGTGAAGGATTGTAAAAGTCAAATAAAGATTCATTAACTACAACTACAGAAAATGTTTAGAAACAAAAAAAAAATCACATCTTGGATTAGAAATGATACTGAAATACTGATAATACATATAGTATGAGATATCCTTCTTCTTTAAGGCCTTTGAATTTCCCTGACAAATGTGCCTTTTTGTTGTCCTAACCAGTGCTCGAAGAGGACTGGTACTCACCCATGCAGTACCGACACTTCTTCATTTTACTTTTTCACCGCACCTCATAAGCTGTATGAACATAAAAACTATGTGGGGAGCATCGAGGACGAGCCGACACACAAGAGTGCTGTAAATTCTCAATACAATGTTCACGTCCTTTTTGTAAAATAATTAGTGAACTGTTCATCATAACTTTTTTTTGTGAACAAATATAATCAATGAAACATTATCTAAAGGTTTTCTAAATCTGCTCTTTTAGGGCAAACATTTAGAAGAATTAAATGTTAAATAAATTAAATTAAATCTTTTATTTACTGTAGAAATTCAGAATTTGTCTCTTTATCCTGATACATAATATGTAGGAGCATCCTGACTGGGACACCGCTCCTAAAAGCTGAATGATACCCGACTATAGGCTACAAATAACACAGAAAAGAACTTTAACTATTAACACTAAACACACCACCTCAACCCTATAATGTTCCAGTGTGAATATTATTGGAGTATTATAGGCCTGCTATAGAAGATGCATAGCCCACGTATAATAATAGCAATAAAATCACAACTGATTATAACTGACACAGTATAACATGCCTAAAATACTAGCTGATACACACGCCAACATGTGAATAACAGAGTACAGACAATTTTTTTTCCACTTCAAGCACTGGTCCCAACAAAAGCTGTTTTCCCACAGCGAGAAAAACCCACACAGACAGGATACAAGTCTCAATGTTGGCTCCAACAATGTAGCCGGTCACATCAAAGTTGATGCGGATGAATTTACCCTGTGAGAGAGATCAGGAAACAAGATGTTACAGGGTGAAATGCTGTGTATATCAAAACCTTCCCTAAAGAATCACATCACATCACAGAAAAACAAAAACTACTTCTACTTCTGAAAATGACAAACTCACAAATCGGGAGGAGTTGTCATTTTTGATGGTCTTGGCATTTCCGAAAGCCTCCAGGATGGGGTTGGCCTGCAAGAGCTGCTTCTCCAGCTCCCCCTAGTGACAACATTGGTATAAAGAAACATCACTATTACACACTGATTGGTTGCTGGAGGTGAGGTGCAGTGGGTGGTGACCGGTGGGGATGAAGTGATTCAGGGTGGATATGGGTTGGGAAATCAGAGTATTATCACTTGTGTGTGAACGACAAGATGAAGAGTTAATTGGCTGGATTAATTAATCCCTCAGTGATCAATATAATTCCTAAATCTATAAGTATCTGTAATATGACAATATTATTCCTTACTAATCTTCCTTGACTTTCTTCAGTATATTACGTAACACAGACACGTGGCCTAAAGACCTCTCCATCAGTTTTGAGGGAAAGCATTAAAAGGAGGAGAAGCTGCTGTTGCTGGTGTGGAAACAGAGAGTGAGATGGAAGAGTGAGGTTATGTTGGGTCAGACGAAGCATCTGAGTAATTACAAAACCTTTGATGAATCCTGTCAAAGTATTTGCATTCATTGTGAAGGAAAATTAAAATGATTCTGATTCACAAACAGCCTTCTGGAGATGCGATTTGCTTCCAGCGTGACTGCAGAGCCTGCGGACTGGTGGCGGTCGGTAAATGAGGCGGACACCCCGTCACTCTGCATCGAGCTAATCCACCTGATCAAAGGGTTCTGTGTCAGTCTAGCATCAAGATCAGGTGCTGTAGATCTCTACCTTAAATACTCCTGCTTAAAAACACCCCTCTCAGCTACCCTGTAAAAGAGCTAAAGCCACAAAGAGCAGAGGTGCACCACTTGTGTTGTGTGATAAAAACTGGCATCGATGAGACAAAGATTAATGATGCACATGTTCAGACATTTTCTAACTTCGCTGAGCTTTATTTTCAGTTCTTACTCGGGATGGTGAATTAAAAAAAACAAGGCAGTACTTTCTCAAAAAAGTCTATTAAAGTAATTAAAGTCAGTCTTTATTTTTTAAATGTTTTATGTAAAACAGGAAAGATACAGACCAGCTGAAGAGGTGCAGTTCAGAGTTGGCAGAGAAGAGAGGAAGGTCTTGTTCATTTAAGTCACTGGGGGAAAGAAAGCAGAGAAAAGAGAAATAGAGCAAAGCAAAATGGCAAGAAAGCGAAAGAGAGTTGATGGGAAGGATTGTTCTTTGGACACTGTTTAAATAATACGCTCAAGCAGATAGCTAATGAGCAGCTGGCTGAGTCAAAATAATGGAAAGTCAGAGCAGAGAAAAGAGACCCAATGCTATTTCTGTTCAGGCGAGGTCCGTGGGAGCCTCGAAGTCCTATAGAGGACAGCATACTGTACAGCGTTTCCCCTGGGGAAGAAACCCTGAGGGTGAGTGGGGTCAATAGCAAAGGGAAGCATCGCTTTGACCCACAAATGAATCCTTCCGATACCTACACCAACGCCAGAGCGACACTACAAACCATCTTGTCAGGAGTCTCCGACGCCATCTTATCCTGACTGAAGTGCTGTTCAAAAACAGCCAATGGCGCACCGCAGGGCAAATGGCAAGTGAGAGGACGAGGAGGAGGGGAGGGAACGGAGAGGAAGGGTGGGTCAGGACAGGACATTGGGCATGCTCACACTGTGCTCGTTGATCTGTGAGAGACCCTGTCACTGCCAGGGAGGCTCCAATCTCATCTCCGCCGGCAGTGAAAGGGTGTTCATAAGAGGATGGACGACACAAAACTCAACATGATAAACCAGTTCAGGAGTATGAAACACTACACGTCCTTCACTGAACATTCGGCGGGTTTGAAAGGTGACTGCGAGTCAGTACTATGATGATGGTCATGCAGTCTAAGTCAGCTGTTGTTGGGTAAGACACAGACATGATGTTTGTTAGGGTAAACACCTTCTAACCCAGTAAGACAGTAAGATCTGGGATCTTGACCCTTGGTGTAAGGAAAATCATTACAAACAGAAAACAGAATTTGTTTGGTAACTCAGTGACACTTTCCCCATGCACTTTTCTAACTTAAGGAAGGAACACACCAACACTACACACAAAACACACTGCAGGCATTCCCCTTTACTCACGTAGGCAAACTGTGTTCCTGATTGTTGCTATTTGGAGGAAATGGCGATATACAGGGTTAAACTGGGCAGTTTCCTACATATGTTGAAGAGTGAGGGAACTGGCTGGCAGATCCTGACTTTTTATTACAACATGATCTCTTCACGCAGATACTTACAACACTGCTGTCCTTCTTGCCTTTATGTGAGGAGGCCACAACAGCCAGATACTGGATGACCTTCTTGGTGTTCTCCGTCTTCCCAGCACCAGACTCTCCACTACAGAGGAAAAAGCGAGAAGGGGATTAAAAGATGCAGAGGGGAGAGGAGATAGTGAAAGGGAATGAGAGAGACCAAGAAGATAAGCTGCACTGACAGGTATTCTGTTCACAGTCCAATAACCCAGTTTAATTGAATGGAAATGTCTGTCCAATGTCTGACTCAAAGCATAATGTTATTGTTCAGTCTGCCTGCTACACACTGATGCCCAGATCCTTTTTTTTATAACAACTATCACGTTCATAATCCATACCTATTTAGTGGGATTTTTTCAAATTTATTTTGAAATGAACCCTCTCCACTTAAAAGGAATAGTTTGAAATAAGGGGAAAAACAGCAAGCCTGGCTGTATTTTTAAAGAGGATTTTTCTTGGTATTTCTGATTTGATAGCAAACAGTGTGGAGATAGATGGGAAACGTGGTGAGGGAGAGGGTGACGTGCAACAAACACATGTTATTCCTATGGTTTAAGACAGTCCAAAAAATATTAGTTAATATGAACAACTCTCTCCCAAATCCCAAAACTAGAGTGCTAAAACTCAAACTTGTGATGTCATCGGGTATAAAGTCTGGAGCTGCTCCATAGACAATGAACGGGAGACGGATTTTATGGACCGACAGAATGTTTGTTTTCTTTTTTATACCCAAATGAACTTTAATCTCTTGTGGTGTTGTCAGTTGTAAAACAGAAAATGTTCCCATATAGTCAAAACATTCCCCTGGCTGCGCTCAGTGTCATCTACGTCTCTCCCTATTCATTGTCTATGGAGCAGCTCCACACTTTTACCGTATGACATCACAAGTTTGAGTTTTAATGCTCTAGTTTTTTAATTTGGGAGAGAGATGTTCATGTTTACTAATATTTTTTGGACTGTCTTAGACCATAGGAATAACATGTATGAATTTTGAAAATCGGCGTAGTTACCCTTTAACCATTAGGCTAGAGCCAGGCTAGGTTTCCAGTCTTCATGCTAAGCTATGCTAACAGACTGCTCTTCTCATCTAACTCTCTGCAAGCAAGCGAATAAATGTATCTCACAAAGTGGTGATTTATTCCTTGAAATAAATGGCTGCCCGTAAGCAGCACAAAACTAATGGCCTGACACTTCAAGGCAACAAAATCTGTGAGTGTATAGCTGTAGAAACATGACATTTGACATTTACAAAATTATTAGGAGTTATATGATATATACCCTCAAACTAGTTGAAAACCTAAAAGTTATAGATGCTATCAGTGCTATCATTTTATAACTCAATCCTTTTCAAACAGAAGCAAGAAAGAGCACATTCTTTCCAGAAAATGATCCCGGATACTTAGGAAGACAAAGTTGAATGATACCAGAGCCACCAGCCAGCAGTCCAACACACAGACACATCCTCAGACACGGGTCCATAAAAGGCATGGGATGCTCCCTGTGTTAGGGCTTGGCAGCCCTCAGAGGAATCTAACTACTCTGTCCTGTTCAGCTTTGGTAAGGACATACGACATCCAGGCTCCTACTGTAGGCAGCTGTTAGCGCAGAATAAATTCTGATGGGTGTTTTTCCTCCAGATGGTCTATCAAACTGTCTCTTCCTGCACGTCCTGCTTATCATCAGTACAGCTTTCACTGACGATCATAAGATTATTTGACTGGTTTGAATGGATTACATCATATTTCACCAGAGGTACCATATTGCGAATATTCACATATGTTATTGTGTTTTATTATGATTTTGTGAACATTTGTCTTTCAACATTGAATATTTTAAGACATTAAGAAAAAATGAAGGAAAAAAAAAACAACAACATGAAAATTAAAATCTTTCTTTGGTTTAACTGTCTAACTCTTGAGCGTGCCATCTGTGATGAGATCAGCGTGTAACAATAAGGGGGATCTATTGGCAGAAATTGATAATTAACAATAATATAGTATTAATAAGTATGTTTTCTATAGTGTATTATCACCTGAAAATAAGATGTTTTCGTTACTTTAGAATGAGCCGTTTACTGTATATCTACATAGGAGTCCTCTCCATGGAGTCCGCCATGTTGCACCGCCATATTTCAACAGTAGCCCAGAACAGACAAACCAAACTCTGTTAACTTTTCCTGCTTGGGCCGGAGTCGATAACGTTACTCGCTTCCGTCGCCGCCGCTTTCTCTCTCTCTCTTGCTTCACCACTCACTTCCCACCTCTGCTCCAAATGACCAACGTTACTCTTACAACAACTGGCTCTTCAGAGAGGGCCATTCGCATTTTCGCATCGGCCACTGTAGCTCTCCTATACACTTGGCACATGGGAGGGGCTTCAGTTGGCTGCAACCTCACCGCTAGATGCCGCCAGATCCTATACACTGCTCTTTTAAAGGGTTACACACACGGTTGAGAACAACAGTTGTAGACAACACAAACATGTATCATCTCAGTCATCTGAGGAAAGGAAATCCCTACAGTGTCACTAAATTAAGGGGAGCCCTTCGTTCATACATGTGATGCATTCAAGCCCTCAGCAGGGTCAGAAAAGGCTGTGAATCTGCACTCTTCAGCAACATCCTGCCACTTTGCGACCACTATGTCTATTCCATCAGTCCAGTCTTTCACACACACACACACATGTAACGAATTAGACCAAGGAAACTGCTGACCCTGCTGAGATGTAATGTCAACATCTCAAGAATGGATTTAGCAGCAGGCTACCAGCTATTTCCCATGACAAATTCTTGCTACTGTGTGGAGGAATTTGAGGAATATAATCACTGCTAGAATTACCACAATACACACTGTGGAAAACCCAGTAAAAGAACAGCTCTGTGACATACCGTATGCTACATGTTCACATTTTTGCTGACAGTCTTAAGGGGGTATCACTTAAATTTTTAAGTACAGCTTCTTGGAAGTCTTATCGGATAATTTATTCTGTAGGAGGAAGTTGTTATAAAAGTTTGTAAGTGTATTGTTTTGTCCTAATTTCCCACTGGTAATGTACCATGGTGACAGGACATTATAACAGCGTGGCGCCAGCTTGACCACCATGAATTTCTGATTGTCTTGATGGGATTGTCTTGATCTGGTTTGATGTGAAAAAGTGTTGAATTAATTTATAGAAGCAAGTCATCCTTAAAAGCGAAGTTAAAACAGGAAATCCCTAAAACTATAGTTACACAAGTCTCCCATGAATACATACTAACAGATACTTATAAACGTCATGCTATAAAGGGGCAAGGCCTACATGATGTATTGCTGTAAAAACAATACCAAAGAAGAACATACAGTGCAATTAAACACGTGTAAACACACATGCAGAAGGAGAATGTCATACATGACATTCCTCGTATTGCACCAGAACCATTTCTCCCATATATGGCTCCTGCTGAGGCTGAGACCAGCTGTAGCTCAAACTGAAACCTTAAAGTGACTCTGTGGATCTGACTTATGTTCCACAGAGAAGGCAGAGTTTGTATTTCAGCTCTATTGTATCACTTTCACTTTATCGCTTTGAACTTTTTTCAAATAGTGTTTGTGTTTCCCAAGTTAGCATCCAACATCTTCATGTTCACTAGAACTGTAAATAATTATCTTCCCGCACACAGACGGGGATAACTGCCAAACTTTTCCAAAGTTTCCCCTCTGATAAAGAAAGCGTGATAGTTGAGGAAATGGTCTGATGAGATGAAAGAATTTGCAGCATCCTGGCATCTGTAAATTTAGAGTGGAAAGAGCCTTGAGGGAGAAGAGCCCCTCCTTTCATATCCTTTACTGGGACCACTGGATGCTGAGCAGCAATGGTGCCACTGTTCACTCAAAACTAATGTGGGAAATACTGCAATGTGTATGCTAACCTGTTCAGCTCCTTGATACTAATCAGTCAAATGAATGTAGTTGACTCAAGAACACATTACACTATAGGTCCATTTAGGGTGCATCATCTCTACTTGTTTGATTTAGAGCATAAAAGTCCTCCCTCTCCAAAGTTAACCTTCTGATGATGTAAGCATGCAGTACCTTTTTCGTGGAAATGAACAGAGATGAACATAAAACACAAGCGATTGTGATGTACAGTATGTGAGAGTGGAAAGTTTGTAGAGAGCAACCTAAGTGGCAATATTTCCTAGAAAAAGTAGTGGGGAATCCACAAAATTTGAGTCACGAATCACGACCTGGGCACAAATACAGCATTTATACAAAATGCAAAGCCTATTAGGCCACTAAAATGGGAAAGGAAACACAAATGAATTGGTTAGTTAACTTTGTTTTCCATGAATTTTAGTAAAGTTCAGGCCAGTCCAAAGATTAAGCTGTTTGTCCCTGGATGTCCGATGGATGTCAAAGTTCTCAATAATTGGTTCGAAATAAATAAACAAAATGGAGCCCAAACATTTGCCGAGCTTATCTGGTTCTCCCATCAGTACGGAGGGCATACTTCCTGACCGACGGTCTGAGAAGAGAACAAGGCCACAGCCCCCTGGGACGCATTAAATTTGGCTCCACTTGAATACAACACAGTTCACTGCAACGTTATCTAACAAACTAAAACATTATATTATGAATGATTTCTTGCTGGTTGATGTGGTGAGAGACTAGATAGGCATCTCAATTGTTTAACCGTGTGTTTACACAAGCATTATGTAACTGTTCTTCAACACATACACACAGACACGAATGCAGCCTTTCTTCTAGCATTAATGTGACGTCTAGGAAAACGGTTAAGGAAAAGCCGACAAAGGTGAGTTTGGAGGTGACAAATTTGTACTTACGTGCAGAGAATAGACTGGTCCTCACGATCTGTGGAGACAAAGAAAGTTTATAGTGTTAGACATGTTTTATGACAACTCATTCACAAATATACAGTGAGTGACCAGAACACTTATAAAGGCATAACAATCATGTGGTAAACCAAAGGAATCTACAATAACCAAAGTACAAATATGTAATTTTCTATTACAAGCACGTGGACTTTATTTTCTTCTTCCCTTATGTTTGGCCACTACTGAACATACCACATGTGAAACCACAAGCCTCTCTCCAGGAATAAAGATCAATCTAGCGTTAAACTTAAGACACCAGCTGGGATTCGGTTCAAGGCTTAGAGGAGGCTGTGTGATTTGCAACGGCTACCCCGTGCCTAAAGAAACATGTAACTCCCACAAATACTTTGATTTTTAAGCATGAAAATCAACTCTGAATGTGCTGAGCAATGAGTCATTATACCGTCTCCAAAAATACTCTTGGGAGAATACAGTGAGTCCATGTAAGGCTATTTTGTAACTGTATCCTTTGATACAAAGCACTCCTGGGGGAGTACAGGCAGTACAGCTGAGAGAAAAGATAACTTTGCTGTCAGTTTGCGACATGAAACCTCTTCGTAAATGACACCTGAAAGCTTTACTGCAAACGTGATCTGATGTGGGAAAAAGACACAACGCAGAGCATTCGCCAACAACTCCTCATCTACATAGAGCGAAGAGCATCATTCATGTGCAGCGTCATTGTTTTTCGTACTGTGATTTATCACTGCGTGTTACAGTGCGCAGCCGGCCCTGAACTGTAAACTAGCACGGGTACTGTTTCTCCGCCTGGACTCGAGTTTGGCTGCTGGTCTACTGGTTCCATTCCTTACATACACACACAAAATGCAGCCTGTTCCCTCTCTGCGCTTCCTAATTAAGGCAGATGGAGAGAGAGAGACAGAGAGAGAGGGGTGGCCAGAGTCGTGAGCTTTTGTAAAACCTCCAAAAACAACACTCGGTCTTGTGCCAGAGTCTCCGAGAGAAGAGACACGGCAAAATATTAAAAATATTTCTATGACACTGATTAGGTCAGTTAGTAAAAATTAAATCAAACCAAGTCTGATTACATGGGAGTGTCAATGTCTTTACACCTGTCTGGCAAACACAAATACACTGGGAACACAGTGGAGCAGCACATCAGTCATCTGCTGCAGTGAAACATTTCAGGGGACAGCAAACTCCCTGCGGGAAATTCACATTTGTTTTTATCTCCTGGACATCAAAGACCGAGGCACAATTTCGGAAGAATGGGATCTCAGCCAAGACTGCAGGAAGAACGTCTCAAAGCTTAGGCGAGTTATCTGGATTTGCTGTAGTTATGCGCCACTTCCACTCTAACATGTGAATTGTTCCTTCTACAGCACTCAGTGTAGACATCCTGCATCATTAGTCACTACTTCATGGGAAATCCCACTAATACATCAACAATAACAACTCCCTGCCAGTCACAGTGTTATACAATAAAGGCTCAAAAGGGGTTCATAGATGTGTAGATATAGTTTTTAGACTTTTGTGCAAAGGCTTATTGAAGCATTTATACTAAGACCGTCCTGAAGCTTTACAGTTCTTGGATATACTTCTTCACCGTGCCTCAAGACTCAAAAGCAAGTTTGTCTGTTAAAAACAAGTCTGGATTAAATATTAAGATTCCAAAGATTAAAACTAGGGCTGTCAAAGTCAACGCGATAACAACGTGTTAACGCAAATTTGTGCATTAATGCAACTTGTGATTTTTAGGTTATAGCGGGCTCAGTTTTAAAGCTCTAGATACTGGTATCCTATGAAACTAGAAGACCTAATGAATCACATGCAGTTTGGGGCAAGTCATAGTCAAGTCAGCACACTGACACACTGACAGCTGTTGTTGCCTGTTGGGCTGCAGTTTGCCTTGTTATGATTTGGGCATATTTTCTATGCTAAATGAAGTACAGGTGAGGGTTTCTATTTGTCCACTCCCATTTTGATAACTAGTATTAAATACTTGACAAATCTACCTTTAAAGTACATTTTGAACAAACAAAAAATGTGTGATTAATTTGCGATTAATCCCGATTAACTATGGACAATCAAGCGATTGACAGCTATTAACTATTTTAATCGATTGACATCTCTAATTAAACTTATTTGGATTAATTCCTTCTTCAAAACCTGGCAAAATAGTGACAGTAACTAAGCATATCAGGGTCCTCAGACAGTCCCTTCTGATTGTGCCTGTGTCTGTATTAAAAACAACAGGTGATTTCTTTTTAAGTCAGGTATCCCAGGCTTTGAAACAACTAGTCTAAAGAGGTTAAAATCTCAGGCATATTTTAAGTCACATATTAAGATCCACATTTTATGTGCTTTTTTATTAAGTGTTTATTACCTCCCATTTGTAGTTTGCCTTTATCTTTTCTTTTGCATTTATTAACTGACAATACTGTCATTGCTTTTCTGCTTTTGTCATTTTCCTACTTTGTCGTAAAAAGCAGTTTAAAGCCATGTTTTAAATGTTAAAACTGAATGGGTGGTCCACGATCTAAAACATCAATTGTCATTTCATATATCACGAGCCCAAGCAAACGTCTGATTTGTTTAGTCTGAAATAAACGCAGCAAATCAAAACGCACTCTTTATGTGCACGTAGTGTTTCTGGGTGGTAACAAGCATTTGATTCTCCCATAATCTGAAAATGGTCTCCAAGTTGCAGCTGTATGGGTTCTGCTGCAGGGATGAGCTAAAGAGGTGTAATCCAAACACACTCACAAACACCAATCAATCCTCCCCCTTCTTGTTTACTTGTGATGCTGTGTTTACTCACATAGCTAAATACGGTAATTTCCTGTGTACCGGCCGGGTGGAACTTAAAATCCTCCAATATACACATATTAGTGACAGTTGCATTCTCAAAATAAGAGAAAACATTAAGCATTAATCCACATTATCAAAGACCCCAAACAGATTTAGGATATTTATAATGACAATGCCAAAAGAATTCAGTAAATTGAACATGATCTTAACATTCAATCTGATGTAACAGCATGTCTATCCACAGATTAGAGCTGGATATTGCTGCAGCTGTATTTCTTTAAGGCTTCTTCTTTTCACATCATCAGTCATTTCTATGAGCTTTCTTATGAGCAAGCTATGGGTCTTGCTTTTTCTTTCGCTTCCCGGCTGATAAAAAGGGCAGTGGTGGCCTAAAGGTTAGAGCTTGGTAGAAGTGAGCTTGTGACCGGAAGGTCGCTGGTTCAATCTCGCCGGCAGGATAAATCTGGGTGGGGAAAGTGAAGAAGCAGCGCTTGCATTCAGATGACCTTGAGCAAGGCCCTTAACCCCAAACACTCCAGTGGAGCTGCTTAGTGGCTCAGGTCAGACTGAATGCAGCATGTATATATGCATGTACAGTATGCAGCTTCCAGGTGAAAAAGAGAGCATTGCTCTCAGTGAATCTCCCCTGCATAAATGAAGGTAAAAAAAAAAATAAAATGAAAAAAAAAAAGACCAGGAGTCGCTTGCTAAAACACATCAGGTAAGAAACTGGTTCTTTTGTGCGTGGTCATAGCTAAGTTACCTAGCTAGCTAGTGTTGGTGACGTATATTGTGCGAAACGAGAGATGTAGTTCACTGAGCGGTTTCACACAAAGTTAAATGATACTACAACAAACTGTGACTTTCTTGACCTGCAAAATTATGTTTTAAATTGACAAACATATGTGTGATTCATGGCGCAATTCAAACCGGATCGGAAAAATTATTTGTCTCTTGTCGTTGACTATCGTTCATATTTTTTCCGAAATAAGGTCGCCTCACGGTATAGTGAAAAGGCGAGTTTATGGTTTTCTTGGGTCAAATCCTGATTGAGTGACTTAAATGAGTGAGCACTTATATCAGTTTCTCTCTTTGCGGCCAGAGAGATTGAACTGCGTGGCTTTGGGAGATTTTGGATAATCCCACTTTCTTTGGAACTCTCTAAACAATTACTTCCTAACTTTACTGTAAGTCCTGTCCAAACATCCTGTTTCATCGGGAAACTCATCAAACCAAATCAGAAAAGTACAATCTCAAACCCATTTAATGGGAACTTTAACCTTCCCTTTCTCGCACAAGAAAAAAATCTTTGGTATTCACACTGACCAAAAGGGAGAAAAAATACAGTTAGAAGATTTGAATGAGGAAGGGAAGGCTGCTGAAACAGGAAATGTTTTACTGCCCTCCACCCATCCCTCAATCCAGATGTCAACTCCTCTGAGAGATCATCCTCACGTCAACATGAAGTCCAGTGGGCATGACCCCCTGGAAGCACATGAAGCAGCTTCTATGGGAAGCCAGCTGCTCTAAAGTCGTACCACTGCAGGCTTATCCAAGAGCCATTTACTGTAAGCACGACTCACGACTCTGCCAAGGCCACTATCGTCACCGCTACAAGACACTGACTCTCAAATGGGCCATAAAATACCCTTTCAGATTAGATTTGTTTTGACCAATTTACTTTGTAATGAATTTACAGCAGGTGGAGTTACAAGGTTGATTTTGGACTGTGTATAATAATAAACACAGTTCTGCATTTGAAACTATCAGCCCGACAGCATTGGCCTGTTTGTGGTTTTTATTAACCGCTTTGTCAACATGACAAAGCTAAATGCTTCCAGCTGTCATCACTCAGACAGAAGTGAGACTTTTGACAGCTGATACCACAGCTCACCCACACCAAGCTCTTAATAGCTTCCAGCGAACACTTTAATTTAACAGAAATGACTTGAAAACATAATGAGGCCAGCAGCTTGCTGCACACTGCAACGGCAAACTGTTTGCTTGGTTATGTGTGAGAGCTGTAAAAGAGTTACGCCAGCTCTTATGTTGCTTTTCATGCCTCAGGCGCAGAGAGTAACCGAACAACACAGAAACACACAACTCTGAAACGTATGTTTGCAGTTTATGTGGTTTGCATATCTATGCAATGTGGGAGTGACCTTACATTACAAACAAAGGGATAACAGGAATGCTCTACAAAAGAAAGGACCAGACATTACATTACTGCTCCATCAGAGAAAAATGAGTGTGGTAGATATCATAAAGAGATGGGAGCGGTGGAAACATCCTACCTTGCATCATGTTCCTGTAGGCATTATCGGCGATGGAGTAGATATGAGGGGGGACTTCATGTCGTTTCTTCCCTTTGTACATTTCGATGATCTTCTCTGAGTAAATGGGCAGCATTTTATAGGGGTTCACCACCACGCAGAACAGGCCGGAGTACGTCTGAGAGAAAAGATCACAAGGAAGATGAGTGTGTGTGGGGACTGACAAGTCAGGCACAGAAAGCAATGTTAAAGATTGAAATACTGTAAACATCCACAAATATGAGGACATTTGGCTGTGCCTCAAGGCTTATTATTAAGGGTCAGTATTTGCATGAACATTTATCATTATATTAGAATTAAGATGAGGTTGAAACTACATGTTACATGTTTTCACTGTATACTTACATAAATAAGGCCAGAATAGTATCTCTCGCGGATGTTATGCAACACGGAGGCTTCGTTCAGGCAGGTGAGCTCAGCCATGTCCTCCACCTTGCTGAACTTGGGCGGGTTCATCTTCTGGATGTCATCCTTGTTGACCGTCACCTTCTTGGCGTTGTCAGCCAGCTCCACCAGCACCTCGTCGCCGTGCTCCTCCTTGATGCTGGCCGCCTCGAAGCCATGCCTCTCCGATGGGATCCACACCAGCTTCTTGGCCGACCAGTCAGCCTGAGCCATGGGGCTGTTCAGGATGTCTTTGTCAACGTAGAGGAACTTCTCGTCCTCGGTTGGGGCCTTCTTGGACATCTTGGGTTGAGGTGGAGGGCCAACTGTTGGAGAAAACAAATGAATTGGACGTTGGAAAAGAGTGAACATATAGGAAGCGAAGACTGAAGGGAGGTGGAAAGTAAAGAAGGAAGGAAGGAAGGAAGGAAGGAAGGAAGTAACTTATGTAGGAAAGAACAGAGGCGAGAGGGAACAAGGCAAGGCAGGAAATAAAAAAAGTTTTTTGAGGTAAAAAGACAACAGTTTGTGCAGAGGGTTAACTAAACACTGCAGTGAGCGATGAGTCTCTTGGTATAGGAGACATGCTACTAAAGTTACCTCCCGTCTGTGATTGTAACTCAAAGGGTTAACATGTTTCATCCATCGGGGAGTTCCACAGTGCAGTCATTCTCACAGACCTCCACCCCCTCTCGACCCTACACTTTCACAGACGCCACATGGGAGACGCACAAACAATTGCCCTCCCTAATTTAGATAGAAAGATTAAGGCTGGGAAATTGATTTTATTTAACTTTAAGTAACAATGGCTGGCACATTTTCTCAACAGAAATATCCCCCAACTATTAATGCTCAGTGGCATTTACTCATGCTCAATTATTAAGTCAGTGCTTAATTGACAACAGCCATGTTTTCCGTGTCTTTCCCTCGCCATCTCACTCTCTCGCTCCCTGTCTCTCTGCTCGGAGGCTTCAGTCTCGTGCTGTGATGACCATATATGGGCTCCTTCTCTGGAGCAGGACTCTTTTTCTGCGGACCTAAACAGCAAGGCAAGTGAACTCCCAAACAAAGTCCATATAGGGAATAGTATGTCTCTTGCTGGCCTCGTCGTTTACTTCAAAATGATAACAGCGAGGCAGAGAGCCTGAGGGGGGCCCGGGGCTTTAACAATCATGCTTCATATGGGCCCCTAGCGGCATTCACTTTTAAATGCAACAGGCAGTGGCTAAATTTTGAGCAAGTGTCTAGGACTCAGTTATGTCTAAGAGTTAGTAGTACCTGCAGTGGGAGGTACTGTAATATGCATGAATTTGACCTGAACCTATTGACCTGAACCCATATTTGAAATATATCACTGTGTTCTGCAATATATGTCTGACAATCAAACACAATTGGTTCAGTGGGTCTATTACTACATTTAAAAAATCTTATGACTGACTTGAATTGGCCTCTGAACTACTCAGGAGAAAACTTAGTGGTTTCTGGATTACAGACAATGAGTCACTCATGTCCACAGGCTGTTTCATCACCCCCTCTCCATCCCTCTGTACACTGAGACTGGCACACAATTTAATTGAGTGGGAACTATGTAAAATAAGAGCCACTGAGCCTGCTGAGAAAGCCTATAAACGTATCCCCAGGGGCCAGCAAAACCAAACCACCCAGAAACTACTGAAAGATATTGCATAAATATTAAGTGGAGGCACAGGCAGACACTTCCTATTTGTCATAAGCTGCAGAGCCGGCGGATAAGTCCAGTGAGATGAAACAAGGAAGGAACCAGCTGATGTTTTGATGATCAGCTATTTCTGCTGATAAAAGTAAACAGACTTTTCCTGACACTCCCCTTCGTGCTAAAGTATGTGCAGCCAATCAAGACCCTCTTCCTCAAACCCTTTAACTTTCCTCATCACTGTGGCTTAATACCTTTGCAAAGCCTCCTCTCTCTCTCTCTGTTGTGTCAACACAGCTTTGTACTCAGCCAGTGCATCTTGAAGACAGCTGTCTGAAGTGGAGTTGACAAGATAACAGGTTGCTCCAGACTGACTGGAAGAGTAAGGATGACCAGGCTCTGTTTGTCCCCACAGGCATCATTTGCCACGAGACTCAAATGTCCACACTCTGCTCAGACCAATGTGTTCACAGTCGTGCCATAAATTACTGAAAATGTCAATTTTAACTGACAAACAACACAGGAACACCCTACTTAGCACACAAACTCACTGACCCGCCTAGTTCAGTGCAACTGAAAGCAGTATTTTTTTTCTGTTAAAGGTGCTATTGATAACATTGATAACATTCAGTCACTAGATGTCGCATTCTCCCTCCCCCGCTCCATTGCATTTACTTCACAACAAGTCGTACAAAATATTCGTCTACATAAAAATATTATCAATAGGACCTTTAAGATTATTACACAGCCTTGTTGAATACTCGATTCTGATTGGTCCATCACAACATTATTTCTTTATAGCAGACCGTTGCTATGTATAACAGACCGTTTCTATGGGCTCAGTTCTGATGTCGGACTCTGGCGCACCGTTTTTGTGTGAAATTATTGATTTCTTAAGTAATTAGCCGTGTAATAAACGGGATAATGTACAGCTAGCGGGTCATTATTGTGAGATAAACCCCTTCAGGGTGATGCTTTGCATTGGGGTCGCCCTGTTGGGGTTTATTTCACAACAATGACTGGCTCGCTGTACATTATCCCTTAATTATCTAATCCTTCACTAACATTAGATGTTAGCCACGATTCACAAACACACAGCACTAAGGCTGAGAAAAAAAAAAATATAATTCCATGAAGTGTCCAATAACAATGACTATATTTTAGCCTCTAAAATGATAACAAACAAGCGGAAATATCACCCAGGAGACTAAGTGACCTATTTCTATGTGTGGGTGAAAGAGGTTGACCTGCAGGGCCTGTGAATGATTTTACTCATTTCCTCTCTTGGCTGTTTCACAAACATTCTTCCTGTTATCATGTTCTTAATAATGCATTTGTATGATGATTAGGATTACAGCATGAAAATAATTAAATCATGTAGATTAAAAATAGACAAATGACGACACTTGTTTTGTCCCATTAGAGAAAAAGTCCTGAGGCATAATGACAGTGACTGCAGAACTGTCCATTTAAATATAAATAATGGCAAACAAATAAACTCTCAACATAACTTCCTTCTCTTCCTGAGATGCCTTGATGTTAAAAATAATAAGTCATGGGTTACAGCACAAACATTGTGAGCCTGAACCAGTTTATCATGTTCTGGTGAGCAATCCTGGAAGCCCGCTTAAGAAATCCAAGTTAGTGTAATGAAGTTAACTGAGGGCAATAGTGTTTGAGCTGATGAACATTTCATATGCAGATTGCAGAAGATAGGCGAATGTGGATATCATTGAACTGATCATTGATGTACATAATTATGGAGAGAACAATACAATGGCTAAATACGCTCAATGATTCATTGGAGACGTGTGAAAACTGTCAGGACTCAGTTCCCACTATAGTGTCTCTGCATCTTCAGCCACAACAGCATCAGCAGTATGACAGGCAGGCAGCTTAACGCAACCATATTTGGAAAACAGGAAACTCCATGGTTAGAGTCGTGTCCATTTCTTTACTGAGATA
The DNA here is from genome assembly GCA_916701665.1 of Sebastiscus tertius. NCBI lineage: Eukaryota > Metazoa > Chordata > Actinopteri > Perciformes > Sebastidae > Sebastiscus > Sebastiscus tertius. The sequence continues at coordinate 48,404 of CAKAOH010000283.1, read as the reverse complement.
GTCAGACCTAACTTCCCCTTACTTCCTTACGATGTAAAACGCCTATTGCAGCGTGGTGCAGTGAATGCAGTATGAGTTTTACAGTGTTTTACAGTCAGTTCACTGTCCAATACACTTGATTAAATACAAAAATGGAGTTCTGTATGAATGACAAGTATTAATAAATTCAATGCCTAATGTACTGTAGACCTGAGCAGTGGTGGAAGAAATACTCAGATCTTTTACTTACGTAAAAATAGCAATACCACAGAGTAGAAATACTCTGTTACAAGTAAAAGTCCTGCATTCAAACTGTTATTTAAGTAAAAGTACAAAAGTATTAGCATGAAAACATACTTAAAAGTAAAAGTACACATTTTGCAGAATGTCCCAAATAATGCAGAATCATATACAATATATTACTGGATTATAATTTTGACACATTAATGTATAAACACCATTTTTATGTTGCAGCTGGTTAAGGCTCATTTGAATTACTTTATATACTGCTGGGTAGTTAACCTATGACAATATATCATAATTCATTAGTTAATTTATATTTTGCATTAATAATCTGAACCAGCAAAGTAACTAACGTTATCAAATAAATATAGTGGAGAAAAAAGTACAATATGCCTCAGACATGTAGTGGAGTAAGTATAAAGTAGCAGAAAATAGGAAAGTAAAGTACCTCAAAATAGTACTTAAGTACAGTACTTCAGTAAATGTACTTTGTTGGGCTACTTTCCACCACTGGACCTGAGCAGTTGTCTGACACCCAAATGGTCTCATTGGTCTCATAATAAGCTAAAGCTAATAATTATGTAAATAGTGGTTTATACCATTATATGAATATTAAATTCCTATTGAATTAGATTTTCTAGCATCATCTTCAATGTTTTAATCTATCATTTTAACACATACAAAGAAACAACTCCCCACACACATACTAGCAGGTGTGAGAGGGATGCAGGTCGACAAGTGCACCACAGCATCACCACTAGAGTTAAACGTCCCTCTGCAGAACATGACATACTTACATACTCTGAAGAAGTGTGTTGCTCAGAGGAGCTTTGGGTTTGGAGAGTTTAGGGTCTGAAGCAGCCGGCGTTGACGAGGTACTCCAAAAACAGAACAGTCCAAATGACCCCCGTCACATTCAGAGCCAGACCATTTAAACTGCGCACTGTTGCACGAGGGTGGAGCTGCACGAGCTGGACCTCCTCCTCCTCCTGCAGCATCCAGGAGGAGACTGAGCATGCGCACTGCGCACACCGGCAGGAAGGTATGATGTGAATGAAAGAGGTGCTGAATGGAGTAAAGAGGTAAAACATTTAAAAAAGTCAATGTAATTAAACGGGAAAAAATGTAAATTATCTCTTCTGACTGCTCTTAAGTGGACTGGCACTTGCTCAATGACATTATGTTTGTCTGTGTGTTTAAGGTATGTGTGTCTAAGTTATATTCACCTTATTTTCCGTTTGATGCTATTTCTAGCTACTTCTACTTATCTGCTAGCTTAGCTACCCTATGGTTAGCCTACTACTTTCTAGATAGAGATTTGACATGCAAAGTGTATCATAAATGGAAGATTTTCATAGATCAAATTGCATTAAAATGCAGCTTACATGTGAATGCATCAGTAATAATTATTAAAACATATTACATAAAAACATATTAAAACATATTGTGGCTTAGCTGTTCGAAAATGACACAGCGGGGTTCACTGTGCTGCTTAATGCGTACTTTAAGTACATTTTGCTGATAATAGCCTACTTTTGTACTTTAACTAGGGTAACATTTTGAATGTAGGATTCTTACTTGTAATAATAGTAATAGGTTCATAGTGGGAGAAGCACAGGTGTTACTAATAACATTAAAGGGACTGTTTGAATCAGAAATGCTTGTTAACAGCAACAGGTGTGGCTGTTAAGTCAACGAAAGTCAGCGTCGGGCTCGTGCTCGCTCTACATAGCCATGAACGAGCATCGCTCAACACAGTGAGGTGACACACGTCAGCTAAAACCACAATGTCACTCTATATTTCAGCTGCTTTTTCAGTAATGTTAGCTGACCAGACGAAGGTCTCTCCATGAATCCCTGCTGATCTTAGTGTTGGCTTTTCCAGCTTCAGCCTCCCGACCGTGGCCGGAGGGAGACACCGGCTAGCAGTCGGAGACGATAACGTAACTCGCTGCGGAGCCTCGTCACTTCACAAGACACGGGAAACCTCTGTTGGTCTGGAGGAGCTGCAGCATTTATTTCTACACAAACGTCCACTGTACATTCACTAGATATTCTCAGAGCTGAACTAACTCTTCTGCAGTGTGTAGTGTGCGCGCGTTCACGTGAGAGTGGAGAGAAATAGCAAGAACGAGCGTGGTGTGTGAGTGAAGGCAAGCAGGCAGAGGAGCAGAGTACAGCAGAGACTCAGGCCCTGGAGACCAAAGCTACGGTCTCCCCTGCGTCCTCCGACCGCGGCCAACACTGTTTTGCAAGACGGGCTTCACTAGATATAACTTTGCGGTTTTGATGCTTCTGTGTAGTTTGTGTTGGAGTTTGAGTCTGAACAGCGTAGCCACGCGCGAGCACGCATGGGACACCGACCCGCAATGATTTATACATGTTAGAAGTTACAAACAGTCCCTTTAACAATGGCTCAGTTCTATCCAAGTGTCCCAGTGAGTCATGACAGTGTGACAGAGAGCCATCGTTAATGTTATTATTTACACCTGTGCTTTACTACTGAGACATTTCAAAATGTCTTGTGTGATAAAGGCCCAATGAGTATTGTTTTCCTAATAGATGAGGTCATTCATTTTTCCCTGTTGAAAGTTTTGTAAACCTCATCAAAAACTGTGTGAATCACGGGGCATACTGTATTTTCAGTTTTAGCATTTATAGTCTCTTTTTTTGCTGTGCTCAGGATCATAGAGTATACAACACATCATTTCAGGTAAAATATTGGGTAAAAAAAACAACCCTAAAAAGTAGGGCTGTCAATCGATTAAGATATTTAATCGCGATTAATCCCATAATTGTCATAGTTAATCACAATCGCAAATTAATCTCACATTTTATATCTGTTCAAAATGTACCTTAAAGGGAGATTTGTTAAGTATTTAGTACTCTTATCAACATGGGAGTGGGCAAATATGCTGCTTTATGCAAATGTATGTATATATTTATTATTGGAAATCAATTAACAACACAAAACAATGACAGATATTGTCCAGAAACCCTCACAGGTACTGCATTTAGCATACAAAATGTGATCAAATCATAACATGGCAAACTGCAGCCCAACAGGCAACAACAGCTGTCAGTGTGTCAGTGTGCTGACTTGACTATGACTTGCCCCAAACTACATGTGATTATCATAAAGTGGGCATGTCTGTAAAGGGGAGACTCGTGGGTACCCATAGAACCCATTTATAGTCACATATCTTGAGGTCAGAGGTCAAAGGACCCCTTTGAAAATGGCCATGCCAGTTTTTCCATGCCAAAATTTAGTGTAAGTTTGGAGTGTTATTTAGCCACCTTTGCGACAAGGTAGCATGACATGGTTGGCAATGGATTCCTTAGGTTTTCTCATTGCATATGATGCCAGTATCTTCACTCTAGCTTTAAAAACTGAACCCCCTACAACCTTAAAATTTGCGTCAATGCATTAAAGAAATTAGTGGCGTTAAAACAAATTTGCATTAACGTGTTATTCTTTCGTTAACTTTGACAGCCTTACTAAAAAGGCATCACAATTATATGATGTAGACACAACAACTAAAACCGAGTGGCTGCAAGCTCCAGTCCCTGCAGGGATTATAGATTATGCAATCTGCCTCCACTCCTCATAAGGCAAACTGTCCCCAACACAGGAATCCCCCTTTGCTGTGGCTGCTCCAAAGAGATTCCCCTCCATATTGTAACTCATAATTTACAAGACGAATGTGTGTGTACATCCCACGCATGTCTTCTATCGTTACGCACATCGCATTCCACCATCACAAACAGCCCTACCCCCACCCTCCTCCATCCCTCTCCTACTGCATCCCTCCTGTTTCCAGCTTCGTTCCAATGGAACTTCCTATATAAGGACACCCATCTATTTGCTCCAATAAATCAAGCTGCTGGTTGATAGCCGGGGCCTGTTTTGTGCCAGAGACCGTGCTGGTGTGTGTGTGAGAAACCCGATGACAGACCAAAGAAGCAACATGGAGGACCTCTGGGCTCCCTCTGGCCGACATCAAGGAGGCGGGGTGGCGTTAACGAAGGAGAAGCGAGGGTTGAAAAACTCAGGGAGAGACAGGGTGAGAGACAAGGCAGAGGGAGGGATGAAGAACAAGACGAGGAGGAGGAGGAGGAGAGAGGGAGACAAAACAGCAGATACACTGAACAGAGAGGTTGCAGTGTGTGCCATATAAGGACAGTGGGGTCTGTATGGAATCTCGGCAGCTTTCTGTGTAACTTTCAAAGTCTAGCACGGGCATGCACCCCGAGCCCCAGTGACTAAATATGGTCCAGCAGCAACAGCATTGTTCAAACAAACAAAGTTGTTTCTTTACCTGTAAATTAGCTGTGACACACAAATGGTTTACCAATAGGCCTTATATACACCAAGGCAACGGCAAAATCAGTCTAAGAGAAAGACTATACAGTATAGATTTCTCTTGCTCTACTATGAAAGATGTTTAATGCCATTTGAGTTCCCTGCTGTTTTTAATCCAATTAAATACACACAGTCAGATGATTATTTTTTGCATTGCACTAAACTTTGTGTCTTTGCTCTCCAATACCCACAAGTATATCACAGGATCATTACTACATGGCCGCTGTTGGAGAAAAGGTCACTTCTACACTTCTCTTTAATGTGATGTACGGTGAGGGGAAGGAGAAGGGAGGACAGGAATAAAATAAAAAAAACTCAAAGGGCTCAAGTGGACATACGGGGGCACTCTGTGCTGACAAAATGAGTCTGTCCTAAACTTTGTAGCCAGAACATTTATCCTCCCCCGGTTGTCAGAGATGGAGAAAAATCTCCAAGTGATCTCTCAGAGCAATGAATAAACCTATGAAAAGTCAACAGTGAAAAAGAGGAGAGGAGGCAGTGGGAGAGAACATGGATTAAAAACTCTAGGTGAAGGATGGTTAAATCAATAGTGAAACACAAATTAGGCTCTTATCTATTATATTAAAACATGATTGCGAGTAAATTTATGCAACAAATGACTGACATGACTCACATATATGCAGTTCACCACTCACAGTTGACAGCGTTACATGTGGACTGTCCTTCAACACAACGTGGTAGAATAAAAACAACATGAACTGTAATGCAGAAGTCTCTTACATACAGTATGTTTAATGTTTTTTTTTTTCACCTTCATGTCCATAGATGGCCATCTATTGGAGAGAAAATATGTTTATGGATATGTTTGACCTTCCCGGAATGCAATTGCTTTCTAATTTGAGCACAGGGGCAAACATCGGTTCACTCTGCTGCAGTCAAAAGACCACTGCATTCAGTACTATTTATACAGCTGTCCCTTTTACACACAACTACATTATACAGTGGAGGAGAAATGCTACCTATTATAGGGCAAACTGCCAATCAAACAATCATGTGCCATTGTTCAATTTCCTCTGCTTATATAGCCATTTTCAAGAGAACACTGATATCTGGTGCCAATAAACTAGGCGACACAGGGCCACAGCCTTTAAAGGTCTTATTGATAACATTTTTATGTAGACAAATATGTAGAATACATCTACAGATCCTTTAGAAAGGTGCTGAATAAAAGTATGGCTTTTCCTGAAAAAAAAAAGATTATGACTTTGAATTAAAAAATGTTGGCAGGTCCAAAATTAATGATTTGTTTATTTCTGTGGAAGATGTTTGGTTCCCACTTCTAACAAGGCTTGTGAGCCAATAGTAAAAAGACGTTGGTATCATGTGGTATCTCTGAGTCGTCAGTTAGTGCGAAAAAAACCCGGATAAATGACGGTGATTGACAGTAAGTGTCTGGCAGCGACTTGTTGTGAAGTAAATGCAATGGAATGGGGGAGGGAGAATGTGACATCTAGATTGTTATCAATGGTATCAAGAGCACCTTTAAGGGCAAATAATGTTTGCTCCAATGAAGTGATGTAAAATCAGACTCCAAATGTCCCAGTTGAGGCTCGCTGTGACTCCATTCTCAGCATGCATACTGTATCCACTCAACAACACATTATGGTTTCTAATAGGACTAAGAAGTAATAAATTAAGACACTGTATAAAGTTTAGTGTACATTACATCTTGTTGGACAAACTGCGCTGCTGGTAAATGGTTACATTCAGCCCATTGTTATTCCCAGGAGGGGCCGGTATGAAACGTACCGGGCATTCCATTAACTACAATGCAAACTCATCCGCGTCAATATTGAACGCTCAGGGAAAGTGTGCCGGGAGTGTGGTGACGTAGCTTTAAGAGTGAAAAGACACACACCGGGCAGGCGAGACTGGTGATGGACGGGTCCAACAAACATAGGGCCTTCATCCAGGAGACCGCTGTTCGTGTCCCGTGTGTCACATTACAATCGTCTGTTCGTTCATGTCCCCTGTTCACAACGTTCAGTCAACGTGTCATTTTCACTGTACAAACGTAGTAGTTTTAAGCCCGTCCATGTTGTATATGTGTTTTTATTGACTTCACAATATTAAGCACGTGTTTACTGCAACCGAAAAGTGACACCTTGAGGTCTGACAAAGCGGAAGTACAGTATGTGAGGAGTTGGGATGAGAACGTGTTGCTAAATTTCGTCTTCACAGCTACTCACGCCACCAGTGGCACAGGTTAATTCAGCAAAACGCACCGTGTACTGCACATTATGACCCATTCCTTTCAATGAGCTTATTTGAGAGCTATGATCTCATCTATCAAAGCCTCTATAATCAAGACCGAGCGATGCAGATACGGTAGAGGAGACGGGATAAGTAAACTTTTAAAACCTAAAAATAATTTAGACATGGATTATGTTCAATTACGTGTCTTGAGTCAGTAATCGTGCTGAGAAATAAATGGCAGGGCCCGTAGATAATCAGTTCCAGAAACTCTGGGCTTTAAGTCGTGTGAGATAAGAATGTTAGGTTCCCTTAAATGGTGAAAGAGGAAGTGAGATGCTATGTTTGTTGCAGTAGATGTTTGCGTGTTTAGCACAGGGTGCATATGGTGGGTGTCCTTTGTATTTCTTGTTTCTTTATTGTATATGTATCAACCCTTTTTTCTTTTGTTGATGTATCATCAGATCATAAGGACTTCACAGCCCTGGTTAATAAGCTGCAGACAACACAGCAAAGAGGTGAACAAGCAGCAGCGTAGCCACATTCTACTCAGCATAACCATGTGGATTATCAGCTATGTGAGTCCAAGATAAAAACATCTTAATAATCATAAGGTATCTGACTATTACAGACAAACAAGGGTCAAACAAGGTGGCAACATGGGTGGGTTTGGCTGCACAGACCAACACAATGAGTGCCAAAATGTTAAGACAATCACGGGAAAGTAACTGGATCTGAATTTAGAGACATTTCAAGGGTGGGTTACTGAGCACTATTTAAACTGTACTGTGATGAATTGTAATGCATAAAAGCAAATGCTCAAAAGTACCAACTGTTCTAATTACAATACAATACACTTTTAAGTTCACAAAAGTTTAAAATAAGGAGTTAAATCCATACATGTAGCAAGATCATCTGACCATATTAATGCAATTAGAGTACCCTGTTTTCACGCACAATGCCACATGATAGAGATGAGCAAATAGTAGCTATGAGGCTTCAACAGGTACCAGCAACTTCAGCCTTGTCTTTGGTGAGGCTGCCACCATGTGGTAGTCAATAAAATAGCACTTCCACAAATGTTTTTGAGTCAGTAAGGTGAATAAATACAAAACATTTATTTTTGAGCCACTAAGAGACAATATAAAAGTATCAAACAATTGTAAAAAATTAAAAAAATTATTGAGAGAGCGAGCAATGCGGATTAATGCAACCTAAAAAAAAGGCAATCTGGGATCATGGGAAACTTACAGTATAAAGCAATACGAAGGATGTGTTCATTTTTATCAGCACAATTCATATAGTCCATGCTGTAATGCCTGTAGAGAAAAACTATGCACAGACGATTGTGTCACTTAAACCCCCCCCACCCCACCCTTAAAAGTGTGTAAATGCATCTCTAGTCCATCCTGTGCCAGTACTAGGTACAGGTCCAGCTTAGGCATTAGGTCCAGGTCCAGTGTTGCTGGCAGCATTACCAGCTGGCAGAGAGGCTCCCCGCAAAAACATCTTTCCACCACTATCACTGCTGTTCACAAAGTGGGACACCAAACCATAGAGAAGAGGTCTGGAGAGTAAAATGTGAAGAAAAAAATGTATTATTTTTAAGACCGAGTGAGAGAAAATAGGTTGACTGATAAGATCCTGAGCCAGAATCAAACCCAAGTCATTATGGTTACATTAGTACACGCTCCAGGCAAATATGGAGGACGGAACCTGCCAAAATCACAAATGAATAAATAAGTAAATAAATGACTCGATAAATAAATAAATATGCCATTAAATGTACCAAAAATAATATTAAAAAATAGATGTAGTCATTAATTAATTGATAAAATATTACATAAATTAATGTCTATGTTTATGTTATGTTTATAAATATGCTTCTGTATTTATTTACCTTTGCGTTAATTCCCTTTTTTATTTATCCTTCTGTTTGATTTTCCCTACACGAATAGATACATACATTTAAAAAAAATATATAAAATAAATGTAAAAATAAATAAATAAATAATAAATAAATAAATGCAAAAATACATTGATAATAAATGTGAAAATAAATAGATAAATTAAAAAAAAATATAAAAATAAAATAAATAAACATAGAAATATCGATTTATGTCACATTTTATCAATTAATTCATGACTACATTTATTTTTTATATTATTTTTGGAACATTATTTATTTATGCATTTTTTTTTATTTTGGCAGGTTTCGTCCTCCATAGACAATTGACTCACCAGTAATTATTCTAATAATGTGTTTTTCGGTTTTCCCTGATGGTACACAGAGATAAGTGATAGGAAAATAAACAGTGAGCCATCTGTGCTAAACTAACCACCCCCCTCCCCCAGAGAAATGTAGAAGCAGTGGTCAGGACAAGCTGAAATGAATGAAAATCTCTACATATTTCGAGATAGAACTATGAAAACGGTGATGATTCATATGAAACTATTGTCCCATAACTGACCATACCCCCAGAGAGTTTAGTACATTTTTGAACACTGCGTTGGACAGCAGACTGTATTGCACTTACACAGACTTGGAGCTTGTATCCTCTGTGACTTTCATCTCATTCGCCAGGAACTGTCTGTCCAAGGGAACTTCAGGTTGGCCTGACTCTAAGAAAAACAAACAAGAGCCGAGTTTAGAAGTCGTGCACTTTGCTCTACAATAGTAACTGGTTAAGTTTCAAGTTTCAAAAACAGTAGTTGTAATCTGAAATCCAGTCTTCAATCTGTGGCTATTGCAAGAAGCATTTCTCGACTTTAAAAAAATGTTATTAAATAGATCAATCTTATACACTTTGGAAGGGCATAATCCCCCAAACACCTAATATTTTCGACATTAATAGTGTGTAGTCCATGAGCCAGCGGGTTGGTCGTGCCACTGTGGAGGGATCAGGTCTCATAGGGATTTTTTTAAATGTCTATGTCCCTAGTGCTGGAAAATTCATGATAGCATTGCAGCAATGGTAGCTTTCTAAGTGCTATCACTCCTTTTTTCATCCCTCCATCATTAAGATTTTTCCATCTTTTTTCCGTCATTTTACACATAGATCCAGCATAAAAGAGGGTAACCAACACACAATATCATGAAGTCATATCTCGTTGTAAAGCTTAGACTATAGCCTATCCTTCAGTCACATTGTCATGACACTGAGGTCAAGAGAATTTGACCTTTGACCTCTAATGCTGCAATTGCGCAAATTCTGAATGCCACTCTAAATGCCCTTATAACTAACTTCATATTGATCTGATGTGCCAATGGATAGTTCCAACATAAAGAGCACAAAAGTGCTTTAAAATGATATATTACATGACTAACAACAATAACAATATTTCTTATGAGAATAAACGTAACTTTGTGCAGTTTGTATCTCCATTGCAGCAATATAGGTCAAAGGTCAAATTATCTTGACCTCAGTGTCATGACAATGTGACTGATGGATAGATTATATGACTTCATGATATTGTGATGTCACTATGAGACTTGGTCCCTCCAAAGTGGCACATTGGCCACATTTTGGGGTTCTGGCTCATGGACCATTACCAAGTGATACCCAGGTAAAACGTGCCACAATCATTCACGTGACACTACAAATAGGCAATTATACATGTGGTGCATCAGGAACCATTAATGCAAACACTAGTTGTGGTAGGACAGTTAAATGTTGTCACCCACCTGCTGTCAGGACAGACGCAGTGTGTTTGTACTTGTTGAACTCGAGATACTCCCGGATGAGCTCGTTGATGAGCAGGTTTTCGTGGGACAGAGGAGGACGAGATTCCCGCTGGTCATCCAGGGCGCTGAAGACCTCAGCCCGTATCCGAGCCTTCAGTTGGCCCAGCACACCTCGGGTCTCCAGCGTGTCTCTCACGGCTACCATAGTCATTAAAAAACAGTCAAATATTAAGTGTATTAGTAGACACTCCCACCAAATGACTGGGAACTTGTGTTGCGTTGTGGTAAGTTAGTGTATTTAGATAAAGTAGGTATTTTATAATATGTGCCGTACTCCACTCATTAATTGGCGAATTTAATGTTTCCTTACTTATTGACAAAGATACATACATCTACAAATGTGACTCAATATCGTGACAGAATCATTAGGATCCGCTCTTTAAATCGGCATACCTGTGGTTATTCAAACTGTCTGGATTTCATAAATGTAATGTTACTTTACCATTTTATTCACACAAACATCTGAGGCAAAACGCCACCAGGCTGAGCTAATTTAGCTCACATCGCTAACGTTAGCTGCCTGCTGGTGGCCTGCAGTCTGTGTGTGAAAACCATGAAAACCTACAAGTATGTGCCACATAGGTTGTATTTATATAGGCCGAATTGAAGTGTAGGTTCTAGCAGTAGATACAACATTGGGTCACTGTGAGGTGTCAAGTTGCTGACCACTAGGTTCCCAATAGCTCTCATAATTACTTGTTTTTTGAATGGAGATCCATACAAACCATGTTGTTAAGCTAAACATTAATTTAGCTACTGCTAACCAGTGCTACCAGTAATCTGACTAACATGTGCAGTAAAATGATCTTTTGTTTGTCTATTCCAGTTTGATTTAACAATGTAATAAGTAGACTAAATCACAAATGTTGAGTGAGTGCTTACCACACTTCAGTTCAGTGATGGTCGCCATTGCAACAAGTGTAAACAAACCTCCACTGTGGTGGCAAGAAGGGAGCCAGCAAACTGGGGGAACTCTCGCGAGATTGTTAAGGTTAGGTTAGGATAGGTCAGGGGTCTGCAACCTGCGGCTCTTTAGCTCCTCTCCAGTGGCTCCCTGTGGTTTTATAAACATGGAAATGAATAACTGTTTTTTGTTTACATTTTCATTTTGATTTATCATTGTTGTAGGTTTATGGTACGACGGAGTATTAGGGCCACATTGAGGAAAAAAAATACATCTGCGATTTTGAGAATAAAGTCATAATATTACAAGAATAAAGTCATAGATTTGCAAGAAAAAAAGTCATATATTATGAAAATAAAGTCATAACATTATAAAGTAGTAATTTTACGTGTTATTTTTTTTTTCTCATAAAGTTATGACTTTATTCTCGTAATATTACAACTTTGTTTCTCGATAAGTTATTACTTAATTCTCGTAATATTACGACTTTCCATGTAAGGTTATGACTTTATTCCCGTAATATTACAACTTTTTTTCTCGTTAAATTATAACTTTATTCTCGTAATATTACGATTTTTTTTGTCTCGTAATATTATGACTTTATTCTCATAATATTACAACTTTATTCTTTAAATCTCAGATGTTTTTTCCCTCAATGAGGCCCTAATACGCCGTAGTACATTTGCACTTGGGCCCTCACTGCATTAGACTTATATACTATATACTTAGACTATAAACTGTGTTACCTTCATCACAATGCTCAAATGTTTTGCGGCTCCAGACAGATTATTTATTTATTTTTTTGCCTAAAATGGCTCTTTAGATAGTAAAGGTTACTGACCCCTGGGATAGGTCGTCGGGCAACGAGATTTTGCAGATCTCAGATCAGATTTCGCAATTTGTGGGCTCCCTTCTAGCCACGACCGTCTGTCACTGTTCATACCATAGTATTCTGCCATCTAGTGACTAGTTGTGTAACTACAGCAAACTGGTTCATTAGACACAAATTAGCATCACATCCAATCTGCCATGCATTTTCCTGATAAATATGTATTATTATTTAAAGATTTACGTCCCTTAAAATGAGCATGAATACTGTTTTTTATTGTTGTTTATGATTATTATTATTATTATTATTGTTATTAAGACAGTCAAGCTGAATGTATGTGGATTCAGACTCAATCACATCCCTGGTTGCATGCATCAAAATACGTCCATTAATAATTCTATTTACTTTGGATAACCTCGGATGCAAAAGTGAGTCTGTTAATAAGAGATGCAGACTTGAGAGTTGAGACATTGAACCAGCCAGGCGTCAGTTAAGACTTGAGTCTCCACTTGAATCCATAAAGACTTGACATGAGACATGAAAAAAAGCACAGGTCTAAAGTTTTGATCTGTTAATATCAATATTTTTGATTGTGGCAGTTTCCATCCTCCATTAATGTTAAGATCTGATGTTAGTGCATAAAGCTAAATTATCACTAGTTTGAAGAAACACCATCTGCATGTAGATGGTGCGGCTTGGACACGTCGTCAGTGATGAACCCAACCCTTCAATGATGTTCCTGACGGCTATAGTTGTCAGCTGTCATTTGAGCTTGCTTTGGTCCGTCTGGAGCACACCTTTCTGATAAATCTCTTATTTTTATTTAAATGTTTATTTGTTGATCTTGGCAACACACTCATTTACAAAGACATGAATTCAAGCGTAACCATAATGTAGACTCAAATAAATTTTATTATTCAGCATGATGTATGGAACAAAACAGTACATCAACAATAAAAGTGAAAAATTCAACAAGCTTGTTATAAAAAGTATAAATATAATACAATCCTCAGAAACTTAAGGACACTTAATACATTTTGTCGTATGACATAAATAAACTATAGGGTTTCTCTTACAATATATTGTCTAAACCAGTAAGACAAAAACAGTAAATGCCTCTTCTCTTTGAAAAGTTCATAGGGTTCTTTCTTTGAATCGAGAGGAAAGGTCAACGTGGACTATTTACAGTGTGTCATGTCAGCACCATAAGAACAATGCTCATTTTCTCTTCTCTGCCTATGGCCTGAGTTGTGTGGTGGAGGCAGAGAGACAATCACACAGAGATTTATCACCATTGTTTTGAAGACGCATTCTCTTCATTCATGGTGGTTTTTCACTACCGGCGTCAGGTTAAATCTGACCAGCAAGGTCTCTATCGACTTTTTTATGTGTTTACTTTGACAGAAATAAACAACAGCCACAACATAGTTGGACGATTGCTAATGTCTTGGCTCACTTCAATGTTTTCTTCTTTTTTTCTGACATATAAAAACTCCAAATTGGCTGCTTCCAGCTCAGATTTTGAAGGCAGTGAAAACCCCACTTCCCCTGCGTTTGCCAGGTTGAACCTTTTGAAGGTTAGTGTGTCAGAGTAGTTCCTGTCCCAGTTTCTGGGACAGCAAAACAAAATAGACTTTAGTTTACAATTACAAAAATCGCCTCTTTCTTGGTATACAAGGCTATAAAAAGTGAGTAAACATCAACGTTTAAGCCTGAGACAACATCAAAAAATATGTCATGTGCTTTATAACACTTACAAAAACTACAAAAATAATATAGCTCCCATTCAAAAAAGAGAATGACAATCCTTAAGATTTATGGTACTCTTAGCTTGTAGCTCTGGGCTTAATCCTTTCATGGAATAAACGTACTCCACTACTCTATATACAACATTTATAGCTTAGAGACTCTCAACAATCCTCTGTAGCTTTCTTTTGAATGCTCATCATCTGAGGTTAACAATGTCTTTAGGACAGCATGTCTGTGTGTGTTAAAAACCAACAAATAGGGACTGCGTCTGCAGCTGCTCTTGAGATTCATTGACGTTGACCTCACGGAGAGGCGCTTTGAGCTGCCATAAAGTTTGGAATGGCCCGATTTAACATGTGCTGGAGAGCCACACAAATATGATGCCTCATCTGTACACCTGGACACCAGCTCCAATGAAGACTTAGATTATCCCGGCTTCCCGGCACATTCGGTAGAACTGTCCCCGCTGTGCGATGAGGTTGGTTGGAGTGTCCATCTCAGAAATGTGGCCTCTGTCCATGACGATCACTCTGTGAAGCAGCAAAAAGGGAGGAAGACAGGTTTTAGATCCAGAATTTGTTTTATTACAACTGATATAACATTCGTGTGTGTAACAAAGCTGTGGATTTTGGGGCATCCAGGCCTATAATTTAGCATTTGGATAAACGTAGTTGGTGGATTGTAGGGCTGCAATTAAGAATTCATTTCTTTACAAAATAATAGAATTTTTTATGAACTTTTTTTGTCTTTAAAAAGTCAAACATAATCACAAATGTCCATTTCATGTTCCCAGAGTCCAAAGTAATGGCTTATTTTGTCTGACCAATATTAAAAAAGTCTAAAGGTAGTCAAGTTACAATGATAAATAAGATAAAAACAGCAAGTCCCCACTTTGGAGAAGCTGTAATCATCCAATATTTGGTATTTTACTTGATAAATGACTTAAAATAAATTATTAATAATTAGAGCTGTCAGTTGATTAAAATAGATAATTGTGATTAATCGCATGATTGTCCATAATTAATCACAATTAATCTGCTCAAAATGTACCTTAAAGGGAGATTCGTCAAGTATTTAATACTCTTATCAACATGGGAGTGGACAAATATGCTGCTTTATACAAATGTATGTATATATTTATTATTGGAAATCTTTTAACAACACAAAATGATGATAGATATTGTCCAGAAACCCTCACAGGTACTGCATTTAGCATAAAAAATATGCTCAAATCATAACGTGGCAAACTCCAGCTCGTGGGTACCCGTAGAACCCATTTTCATTCACATAGAGGTCAGAGGTCAAGGGACCCCTTTGAATATGGCCATGCCAGTTTTTCCTTGCCAAAATGTAGCGTAAGCTAGCATGACATGGTTGGTCCTAATGGATTCCATAGGTTTTCTTGTTTCATATGATACCAGTGTCTTCACTCTAGCTTTAAAACTGAGCCCGTTACAATCTAAAAATCGCAAGTTGCCTTATGCGTTAAAGAAATTTGTGGCATTAAAATTAATTTGCGTTAACGCCCTATTAATAATCCAAATGATCATTAATTATTTTTCTGTCTATCCACTAAATTCCACAACATATCGACCACTTAGTGGATTGTAATGTACCTGGTGTAGTCCATGATAGTGTTAAGGCGGTGAGCAACGGTCAGGACGGTGCAGTCTGCAAACTGTGTGCGGATAGTGGACTGGATGAGCGTGTCTGTCTCCAGGTCCACAGCAGCTGTTGCCTCGTCCAAAACAAGGATCTTAGTTTTCCTCAGCAAAGCCCTGGCCAGGCACACTAGCTGGCGCTGACCCAGACTGCACAGACAAAGGAGAGGGATAGAATCACATATTAGATTTATCCTGAAGCTTTGTGCGGGTATCCCTTTGAGAATGTGTATTGGTGAATGACTAAGCAGAACAGTGGATAATGGTTTATCTACACTGCAATGAGTCATATCTGTATACCTGAGGTTTTCTCCTCCCTCTGAGCATTCATAGTTCAGTTTGTCTGGCAGGTTAGAGACAAAGTTTTTGAGGTGAGCGAGCTCCAGTGACCTCCACACCTCTTCATCGGTGTAGGTGTCAAAGGGGTCGAGGTTCATCCGGAGGGAGCCTGAGAACAGCACAGGGTCCTGGGAGAGAGGACAGCAGATGTTATTCATCACCAAACAGGCCAGACTGGTAATGGGATTATTACAATTTAGTGTGGCTTATTCTACATTGGATACGGATTGCAGCTATTGCAAACAGTTTATGTGATGAAAGCCAGGGCTCCGCTTCTGTTATTACTGCTGTCGCACCTGAGGAATGATAGTAATGCGGGATCTGAGGTCATGGAGTCCGATGTCGGCGATGTTGACTCCGTCTATAAAGATCTTTCCCTTTGCTGCCTCTAAGATCCGGAAGATTCCCAGGGCAAGTGAAGACTTCCCTGCTCCTGTCCGACCCACAATTCCAACCTGGAAAAGAGGTTTTCAGTCAGGATTTATGTGTGACATAATACTGCAATTCAAGTAATTTAAATCACCCAGGATTAAGATGGGTAAACATTATGGATTATCTTATGTTTATTTTTAAATGTATGCATTTATTTATGTAGAAATAAATAAAAGGTAAAGTTAAACAGAAGAGCAAAACAATAAGGAAATTAATACAAAAGTAAATAAATAAAGAAGCAAATTAAAACAGAAATATCAATTTATGTCACATTCTATCAATTAATTCATGACTATGTTTATTTTTAATATTATTTTTGGTACATTTAATGTCATATTTATTTATTTATCGGGTAATTTATTTATTCATTCATTTTTGATTTTGGCAGGTTCTGTCCTCCACAAGATTGTAAGCTGTTTTTATCTCACAAGATGACTCACCCTCTCTCTTTCATGAATTTGCAAGGTGATGCCCTTCAGAGCCAACTCAAGGCCTTTACGGTACTGCAGACCGTAGTCCTGGAACTCGATAGTACCTCTCTCTGGCCAGGCCAGGGGCAAGGTGCTGCCTTCTATACTCCAACTCGCCTGAATGAGATAATAAGAAGGGTTAGTAGAGAACAAAAAAGCCTTATTGATGTACAGTGTTGGGTTTAGTGTCCTGAGAAGTGATTGCGAAAACTGACCTCTTTAACAGTCTCAGCGTACTCGTTGACTCTCTCCACAGACACAATGTTGTTTTCCACATCAGTCCAGGATCTCACAATCCAACTCAGAATTCCAGTCACCTGCAATATGCAACGCAATGAGGTTTACTTTAAATCAGTGGTTTTCAAAGTGGGGTCCGGGGATCCCCAGGAGTCCTTGAGGGGGTCCCCAGCAAAAAGACTACTCATTTATTTTCACTATAATTAATCATCCATAACTAACACAGTGACAGAATATATAACTATTTTGGTTATTGGTTTCATATACTTTCTGTAATAAAACATCTAAAAGCAATTTGCTAAAGAGTCAATAAATAAGGATAATACAAAGGTAAATACATAAAGAAGCAAATTAAAACAGAATTATCAATTTATGACACATTTTATCAATTAATTAATGACTATATTTATTTTGATTATTACTTTTGGTACAGTTAATGGCATATTTATTTAGTTATCGAGTAATTTATATAATTATTTATTCTTTTTTTATTATTTTTGACAGGTTCCCCCATACTTTAAATCATTTTTTTTCCTGCAATGAAGATGCATTTGCTGATTCTGCAAAGCAATGCATTTATATTCGACTTTTTCCAGTTTAACCTCTAATTGTAGCATGCAGCTGCAGTGAAGTCCCACGATGCTGTGCGGTGTATGAAACTGGCTGCATTTAATGTTAATAAGCTGGGTATTGGGACACCTCCAGTGCTACTGTGTGAGAATGTGTGTGAGCGTATTCTGTGGGCAGAGTCTCTTACCTGGAGGGAGTGTGACACGGCCAAACCAACGATGCCTGGGCTCAGGGTGCCTTTTCCCATCACAGAGAGAACGGCAGCAGCTAAGACCACACCATTACCAACAAACTCCAGATTGACTGCCAGCCACCTGTGGATGCAATGTTGATTTAGCTGTGGGCAGGCAAGCACCAAACTGTCTCCTCATTACTAAAGCCAGAAGTCATTTTGTGTAACCATGCAACATAAAGCAATTGCAGCAACTCTTGGTGCTGTGAATCACCGCCATCCCTCATGAAGTGCAACTGAGCGAATGGATATATAAATGAAATGAAAGCACATTATAATAATCACGTATCGTCTCACCGGGTGGCCACAAATCGAGGGAAGTAGGATGTCTGATTGAAGTCGACCCTCTCATTAGTCTGCTGAATGAACCTGGACTGCTCGCCAAAGGCCCGGATGACGCTGGCGCCCTGCACTGTCTCGTTGAAGTGGGTGTAGATGGGCGAGCGGCTCACGGCTTCCAGCCTCCGCAGCTGACAGGATGTGGCGACGTAGAAGCTCTGTAGCCCACAGTGGAAAAGTAAAACACCAGCTTTAATGAGTGATCGGAAGAGGGAGCGCTGAGGGCTTTCCCATAATTCATAGTGAATGTGTGTAACATCTATGTCAGCACGTGTGGGGAACAAAACACAAGTGAATGGCAAAATCAGCAGGGTTGGTTTTGGAGCCTGGAGCTTTCCAATAATACACAGTAATGGAACCCAGCTCTTGCTGAGCCACCTTGAACATAAAACTCTCAAAGAAAAACAGTCATTCCTGGCGAGGGGGAAATGTACCTGGACAAAGGCGTAAAGGAAAGCGAGAGGCAGGATGATCACGACTGCAAAGGGTGTCGCCATCAGCACAATGATGCAGACCTCCATGAGTTTAAAGAAGTAGCTCAGCATCATCTTCAAGCCGTCGGGGACCATGCAGTCGATGGCGTCGATCTCTTTGGCGAAGCGGTTGAGCAGGTTGCCACTGGGCGTGCACTCAAAGAAAGACATCGGAGAGCGCAGCACGTTGACCAGCAGGTCCATGTGCAACTGGCGAGAGGCAATGATGCCGCAGATGGAGATGGCGACAGTCGTACCAAAGATGGCGATACCTGAGGAGGAAAGGAAAGATGTTTGATCAAATCAGAGTTGAACATTAGCAAACCGATGTCAACTGCTCATTTGTGGCGGATTCAGAAAACTAACTGACTGACCTTGAACGAAGCCCAGTGCACCAAACACGGTCAGTTTCAGGTCCGTATCGATCTGGGTGCCGTTAACAATAGGGTCGTCGGCCCACATGCTCAGCCAGTAGCTGTAGGCCAATGAGGCGCCCTGCTGAAAAGCGTACAGGAAGACGATGGAAATGATGATGGCCACGCCGATGGTCTTGAAGTACTTCTTGTACATCGACAACCTCACCTGTTGTAGAACAACACAAAATGTACCAGTCAATCTCAAGGAATTGGTTTGTATCAACACATTTTGTGTTCATTAAACCTGCAATAACTGATTGTTGGACCACTGATGCCCAATTTCACACCATTAGATGTGGAGTCAAAGACTTACCCTTCCAGTGCGGGCCTTGTCGGCCTCAGTTAGCTTGCCCAAGTCCTCTGGTATTGGTTCCTGGTCTGTTTCAGACACAGGCTCCATGTTCTGCAGGTTGGTATTTGTGGTGTCACCCCTGGAGGATACGGTCAGAGATCAGAGGTCATGCTTGGGATACCAAACATCTTCATGACAGTTTCACAGTTTACACATTTGTTTACATACCCAATGAGCTGCTCCTGTGAAAGGTCTCTGGAGAATGGCATGAAGTCGACCATGCTGAGACGAGCATTGGACCTCCTGGAACCAGCTACAAGAAAAAGGACAGTTTTTCTGGTTTTTTTAATTGTGATTATTACACGTCATTGTTGAATACTCGATTCTGATTGGTCAATCACGGTGTTCTACGGTCTGTTATTTCTTTATAACAGACCGTTGCTATGAATAACAGAGAGTTGCTATGGACGCAGTTCTGATCTCAGACTCTGGCGGACCATTTTTGTGTCAAACTATTGATTTCTTAAGCAAGTAGCCATGTAATAATAAGTGGGATAATGTACAGCGAGCCAGTCATTGTTGTAAAATAAACCCCTTCAGGGCGATGCAGCACCCCGACGTGAAGCGAGAGAACTCACCTCTTTGTATGGCGCTCTCTTTTCGTTCCGTGTTGGCGAAGGTGTGAATAAAGTCAGCAAAGGCGCCATGGCGGCTGAGGAGCTCCTGGTAGGAGCCGCTCTCTGTGATTTCTCCATCTCCCAGAACGACGATGAGGTCAGCCTGTGGCAGGAAGCTCATCCCATGGGTCACTAGGATGCGGGTCTGTACAGCAAGCCACACAAGTCAGAAAAATAGCATGTAAGCACAATCCAATACGAAATTGAGGCTTTCTTCAAAACATAAGTGTCAGCAAAGTGGTGGTTTCCATATTATGAAAACAATAGCGCTTGCCGTGTGCCGGTAAGTGGTTTAGGTATTGTAAAAAAACATTTTTTGGCTCTTTGCAGCTGGACTGGTTTTGTTACATGTATTACCTTGTCTCTAAGGACTCCTTTTGGCCCAATGACTTTGTCAAAGATGTGTTGGCCCACATGTGCATCTACAGCAGACAGCGGATCATCCATGAGGTACACATCAGCCTTTCTGTAGACAGCCCTGGCCAGGCTCACCCTCTGCTTCTGCCCGCCTGAGAGGTTCAGTCCCTGCATAGACACAATCAATCAAAAGTTTAGATAAACTCAGAGGATTAGGAAAGTGGAAAAAAAAAAATCAAATTTCTCCATTTCCATACCTTCTCTCCAATTTCTGTGCCATCTCCAGCAGGTAGGATGTCCAGGTCAGGCAGCAGAGCGCAGGCCTCCAGCACTCGGTGATACCATGTCTTCAGTTTCTCACGGCCAAATATGATGTTGTCTTGGACTGTGGCGTTCTGGATCCAGGCCTGCTGGGGCACGTATGCCACAGAGCCCTGTGGAGTCAAAAGAGAGACTGTCAGTATTTATTAAATGAAACCCATGACTAACATTAGAACTTGCACATGGAACATGATGTCAGTACCTTAACAGTGACATGACCGCTTCTTTTCTCTGTTTCACCAAGCATGGCGGACAACAAAGAGGACTTTCCACTGCCCACATGTCCGACCACAGCGACGAGGGAACCTCGTGGCACATGGATACTGATCCTGTCAACAAAGAAAGGAAATGTCCTGTAAGTCTCTCTTTGTTTTTATTGTAGATTTAGTGTTTTTTTTATTTTATAACTCATACCTTTTAAGACATGGAGGGCCCTCTGCAGACCAGCTGAAAGTGCCGTTATCTATCACTACGTCTTCTCCATCTAAACAAGAAAGAAAGGTCGAGCAGAATGAACAAAACCTGCAATAAACGCAGAAGACGGGACATGTTCTCTCAACCTGAGCCACAAACAAACTTTCAAAACAAACTCCCCGGTTGAAGTTTCTCATCATAGTGCAGCCTGGGTGTAACTACAAGTTAATTAGCTTAATCATAGAAATTACAGAGCTGTTGCTTTTTCACAAGCTGTCTTAGGAAGTGTTGACAGATTACAGACAGAGGCCTGCAGTGTTTTTCTTTTTTATTTCTCTATGAATCATATGTCTGAATGCATGCTGTGATTTACATCCAACCACTAAACGGGAACATCCTATAATTACCCTGTCTACCAGTCAGCCAGGGACCCAGGAAGTGACAGTGCACATGATCCATACAAGGCTGTGGTACCCCACAGATATAAACAACGAAATCTTGCGGGCTGCTTATGAATTGATTATGACAGGCTTTGATTTTAGGCAGTATGGGGAACAAATTGTGGAAATTGAACCGTGCAGAATAGTAATTTTTTCATTCAATGTTGAAGTTTGTACATGGGTGGGGTTCTTACCAGAACTCAATGGAGACTTTGAGACATTGTCCACTTTCAGCTCCTCTGAGCACAGGTACTTTCCCAGGCGTCTCAGTGAAACCATAGCCTGAAACAGAATCAGTGGTTAGTTAACTGACCTATATCCGTCACACGAGACCATGAGAAAATACATCAGACACCACGGATGGAAAAAAAACTATGGGCTCGTTTAAAACATTTAATCGCGATTAATCGCATCATTGTCCATAGTTCATTGTGATCATGATCGCAAATTAATCACACATTTTTATCCATTCAAAATGTACCTTAAAGGAAGATTTATCAAGTATTTAATACTCTTATCAACATGGGAGTGGGCAAATATGCTTGCTTTATGCAAATAAAAAATACGCTGTCAGTGTGTCAGTGTGCTGACTTGACTATGACTTTCCCCAAACATGCATGTGATTATCATAAAGTGGGCATGTCTGTAAAGGGGAGACTCATTAAAATTAAAATGTCACCTACCTGCATAGTCGTGCTTATGGCGAATGGAAGCTGGCTGAGTGGGGTCTTCAGGATGTTGATCAGTGCCATTGAGACAAAAACTTTCTGTGCGTCCAGGACGTTCCTGTCATCGAGGGTCACGTAGACTCCAAACATGGCGAAGGCAATCTTGAAGGGGAGGGAGATGCTAAATGTTACCTTTACAGGCAAAACTTGTGTAATGGAAGATCTTTAGAGACAGCGTGTAAAGGATAGGGCTGGTGTCCTTCTAAATTTCTGTTATTGCCAATATATCTTGTGAAAAGACCAAAACCAACAACAATGCATCTGTCTCTCAGTAGTCTCTGTCTTCCCTGCCCTGTCTGTGGCCCATTTGTTCCTTCTGAGGACATGAATCTTTAAAAACAGGTCACAAATATGTAATTTCATATTTTGTTTCATTTTTTGCCAGGCTAGCGGCATGGCTCTTGTCCAATACTTTTTTTTCTTTATCAATAGCTCTTTCAGTTTCGTGCTCTTACCAGGAAAGACGAGGAGTTGAAGGATGCGATGGAGATGGAGTAAAGGATCTGAGACTTCTTCAGGGCCTTGAGCTCCTTTTCTCTTTGGCCCAAAACCTGCTCCAGGAAGGCCTTCTCCCAGGCGTAGAACTTCAAGATCTTTATTCCGTTCAGGATCTCATTCATCAGTCTGATGCGGCCGTCCATGAACTTCATTTGGACCTCCTATTGACCAGACAAAGAGGTTTTATAAACTGCGGCAGAGTGGAAAGATCATTACCAGACCAAAGCAAATACATGCATGTTGTGAACATGGGTTTGTCTGCGCTCGTTACAGCTGTAGTAGTTTTCCTGAACATCGTAGAACTTGTTAAATTCAGTAAGAATTTATTGCTTGTTACATTTTACTGATTTTTACGACAAGGAAACAACAAAGGGCCAGGAATGCGGTCACTGCATTCAAGACCAAGTTCGATTAAATAGGCATCCAAATTTACAGAACCGTCTGTTGTTTTTCCAAAGAAATGAAAAATTATGTCTTCCTACTGGCCCACCCTTTCCTTTCATTGTTTTTCAAGCACGTTATATGGGGCAGACATCAAAAGGACAAGAGAGAATGTACCATCCAGGCCAAACACCCACGCGGCTCTTCAGCCACTATCTAAACCAGCTGTGGCATCCCTGACCCAGCGCGCCAGATGTCAGGGCTGCTGGAGCGAAAGTGTGCAGGATTCCTGTAACTGTTTTTACCTGCAGCTTGCTTCTTTTCTTTGCGATGAATCCGTTGAGTGGAAAAATGAGAATGACAGTGGCGATCCCTGCCAAAGCCGATGGGCCGAGATGCTAAAATAAAACAAAGAATGAAATGGTGTCAGGGGCCGTTCAGTTGAAATCGCACGAATGAGCGACATTGTGAAAAACATTTGGACATACCTGCCAGAGGAAGAAGAGACAAAGAGCAATTTCAATCGGAGCCAGCCAGACAGCGTTGAAGTACACCACAAAGTCCATGAGCTTCTGAGTGTCCGCCGAAACCAGATTCACAATCTCGCCCACGGTGCAAGTCCTCCTGGATGCGTTGTTTATCACCAAAGACTGGATTGACAACAAAAGGGACAAAGACATTTTAGCCCTCGATTGTCCCAATATAAATTTACACCCTCGTAAAGATTTCAGACGATCATTCATCTTAGGTAGAAGCTGTTAATCATACGCTGTTTTCCTGTCTGGAAGGAGAGACAGCTTTTGTTTTTGCCATTTAATTTATGTGGTGTCTAGAGGTTAGCGGCTACAGGTCCGTGGCTACAGTTTTACCCACCTTCCTGTAAACCAAGCCCATAACAGCTGTCTTCACCCTCATTCCCACTGTGAAGCAAGTGTACATGTACTGATGGTTGAAGAGGGACTGGAGACAGGACAGCAGGAACATTAGAGTGGCGTAGAAGTAACCTTTCCACAGCGGGGCATCTTCGTCTCTTATGAAATCCAGAAGGAGACTGTGGAGGAGGAGAATAATCAGGATGTTCAGTAGTTTGCACAGGTTGTTTAATGACTAAACTGTATCAAAACCCTATTTCTATGTATGATTTCCCTGGAAAGTAGTGAATGAAGCAAATCAAAGCAGACACAGACAGGTTTTTACCCTGTCAACATGATTTTTTTTTTACTGTGTTTTTCATTCAATGTGGTATTATGGGACTTTCATTGTGTGCCTTAAACCAACAGCCCGTGAACGCTGCTGTGGCTGCTGGCCGACTGGTCTGCACAAAGCAGCTCGGGTTGCACAACAGCGCTCAGCTTGTGGCCGGGCTGCCCTCACACTTGGCCAGCGGCTGCCTTATTGTGGTCCGACAGCATTTCTGCCATTTAGAGCCTCCTCTGCCTCTCCGCCTGTCCTCCTTACTGGAGCACAGAGGGCTTGTGGTCTCGTCTACTTTTCCTGCTCACAGCTCCATGACCGTAATTAACACTTCCACTGATCCTGTGCTGCGCATCAACAACAACATTCCAGTCTGGCTAGCGGGGATGGTGCGGCGGGTGGCGGGTGGCGGGGTCAGCCATGACCCGTTTTCATTGCTGCCATGCTTCTGTTGTTGTGTGGTTGTCTGAGTCACATATCATTAAAAATAGGACAAATACAGTAATATCTATCTATCTATCTATACTGTGGTATTTCCCCACAATCTGCTAAACCCATGTGTCTTTAAATTATACCAGGAAAATATAATCTCTTTCACTTAAATCTCTAAATCTCTGTTCGCCCCCAAAAACCACAATAAAAGCTATTTTTACTTCAGCCTGGACTGCAGTCCATCCAGGTAATTTCAGTCTGAGCTGAGGTTTAGAAATATTGGCTGCAGCTTTCCTTAATACAGCGCAGCGCACGCAATGCAATTCGGTTTGTGGGACTCCAAGCACTGAAAAAGTTATATTTGAAAAACTCAACAACAACAACAGCATCTCTTTCCAAATATAATGACACGGTTACTCTCGATAGCAATCTTGTTACGAGCAGTTTTATTGAGATATTGTTATTGAAGCACAACTGCCTGATTTCTACCTTGATGCAGAATGAGCAGAACACACAAACATTTGTGGATTATCGTTTTATTTTGGGTGCTGTCTGCACCGCAAACCAAATACCCCTGAGCGTCGTGGTACTGGGTTGAGATACAGCTAATATCTCCAAACATCAGCTATTTATGACCAGACTGCACTCATGGCGAGGACAGATTTAGGACACTCTTCCTGTAAGTCTTACCTGAGCACCTGGGGGATGGCGAACATGAAGGCATCGTGGAATATGATGCACATGGTACCGGTCAGAAAGTACGGGCCAAACTTGCGTGCCAGCGCCCTGAGCAGGAAGAAGCCAGAGCTCTGCTCCTTCTGCAGCTTCCTGAGGAGCTGAGCCTGGTCTGGCAGTCTGCTCCCCAATGCCACGCCCGCCGCTAAGGCCTTCTCCTGCCTGCCAGAGGGAGAGAACGCACGCAATTACAGACAAGACGTGTGTCAGAGATGCCCCAACATGATGCGGGCGCCTTTCAAGTCTTTAATGTAAAACAGACTGTTGTTATTCGTACCATCACTGATGGACTCAAGAATGTGCCAGCAGTAGAAAGCATTATTCACTGACATAATTTTTGGACTTAACGAGGGATCTTCAAAGCGCCGGATCGTGTTAACAAGCTTTGGCACAGGGCTCTTGTCTTGACATTATGGTACTGTATGTCCTCAGGGGACCTATTTTTGACTCAAAATGCCTCTGGTGATGAGACATCCCGAAATTCAATTTACCGTAGTCATGGCTGCTCTGCTTGGGTCATTAATCCAGCCAGCATGGTGCTGACGTTTGACCACATTAAAATCAAATGGAATTGATTCTTTGGCTGTTTAAGTTGTGACGATAGCGAGAGACTATATGGAGGATCACAGGTCTGTGTCAAAATAGCCATATGAGCCTGAGGAAACACGAGAGACAACATGTGCATGTCCTGCTCAAGTCTTTTCTCCGTGAAGATTGGTCTTCTGCTGCACATTTCCTCATGCTAACTACTAAACACAGGGCTCATTACAGGGGCAGATTTTATGCGTAAAAGTCAATTTACTACACATAATTTGAAAACAAGATGTGTAGCACTCCATATAATTTCTTCTGTGGCTCTAGATGGACCTTTTCTAAAGTCTAATAAATAAACCAGGTGATGTCATCAGGATTATCTTGGCTTGGGCTTGGAGACTAAAAATTCATAACTAGGGCTGTCAGTCGATTAAAATAGTTAATCGTAATTTATCGCACATTATTTATCTGTTCAAAATGTACCTTAAAGGGAGAAATATTGAATACTCTTATTGCCCCAAACTGCATGTGATTATCATAAAGTGGGCATGTCTGCAAAGGGGAGACTCGTGGGTACCCATAGAACCCATTTACATTCACATATCTTGAGAAAATTTAGCCTATGTTTGAAGTGTAATTTAACCTCCTTTGCGACAAGCTAGTATGACATGGTTGGTACCAATGATTACTTAGGTTTTCTAGTTTCATATGATGGTAGTATCTTCACTCTAGCTTATTGTGTTAACTTTGTCAGCCCTATTCATAAAATAAAGTTTGCATTACAAACTGGGGGCATGGAGACGAAGACGAATTAGGTAGGGCAGATCAAACCAAATGATGCTATTGGTTTCATTATGGGAAATGTAGTGTTTTTGGAACTTGAGTTTATGACCAAATACCTGCAAAACTATTGACATTCCCACTTTCACTAAACTAAGCATGTTAGCATTGTCATCGTGAGCATGTTAGCATGAATTATCAGGCGTTCTCACTTTTGAAGTTTGGCACATTCATCTGTCCAGTCCTCCTCCAGCTCCGAGATGATCTTGCGCGACGTGTCTTCCTCCCTCAGGGTCCACAGGTCCTCTGCTGCCAGCGGGGTGCGATATCCTTTCACAACCAGCCTGAAGAGGATGATTCACACATGCAATCGTCAACAAAACACACATATTATTGTAAACAAGTACAAACTGTCACATGTAGTGAGTCAGCCTAAGCCAAAAAATTAGGGGTTTTGAAGAACCATCTTACCCAGTGAACCACCAGAAGAGAATCTTTGACAGGAAAGAGGCATCTTTCACGGGGCAGGGATTCTGCAACAGATTAAAGACCAGACTTAGGGTTGTTTTCGCAGTAAATCTCTCACCACTTTAAAGCTTTCGAAACATACACAGCTTTGCAGAGACTGTCGGTTGATGGTTGAATGGTGCACTTGTGAGGAGTGTGTTAAAGAAATGCTAATGAGTGTACAGTCAGGTGGTCCATTGTGGGGAGCAAAGGCCATGAACTCCCACAGGATAGAATAAATAGAGTTTAGTGTTTTGGGTGGAAGATGACGCTTTGAGGTCTAGCGCAGACAGAGCGGAAATGTCTCATCACAAACTGTCCAACAAGTGGATACACACAGAAAGTTTGTCCTCTCACGCATTCTTTATGGCATCTCTCCACCCTGCCACCCACTCGCCGGGGTGTTTGCTCTCTTCATTACCAGCGCTCCTCGTTCCCTCACTTCCTCTCTTCCTGTGAGTAACTCTAACCAGAGCGTGGGGCGGAGAGGAGGAGGAGGTGGAGGAAGACTAGGAGGACACACCAAGGAGCGACCAATGGGTGTGTCCACCACGCCAGACTGCGGCTTCTGCCCCCTCAACCTCCTCACCACCGGCCAAGAGTTTCTTAGGGACTTTTCCAGCTATTTTGATTGTTTATCACCGGGGAAATATTACGTCACTAGTCTGTTTTGATTGATTAGAAGCTTGTTTTCATTCACCTGTCTGCTGTCCTGAATCACCTTGCTATTTTGAGCTTGACATAGCGTCATCATGCAGGCTCATGTTTGATGGGATAGGGAGATCTGTATTAAGTAACGCCTGTTGCTGTTGTGTGGTCTAAGCAGCGGTTGTGATGTTATCCACGCTGAAGTGAGTGAGTCGTGTTGGTGGTATGCAGGAGAACAACACATTCACACTACCCTCATAGGAAGCCAAGGCGGTGAAGTGAGAGTGGAAGGAGGGAGGGAGGTGAATCACATCATTTCCTCCAAAAGGGAAAAACGTCTTGACAACAAAAGTTGGAAACCACAAGATAGCTGCTCAGACATTTTTCTTTCCTGGGTATTGGATCGGAGTGGACGTTTTTTGACGGAAGTGGGATACATTCTCCTCAGCATACCTTTTCCAAGACGGTTTTTCCCTCTGGAGGTTGGTCAGCAAAACAGCACAGGAAGAGCTGGGCCAGTTGGATTGTGAAGTAGGAGAAGAAGGCGAGGTATCGTACAATGTCAGACGCGATGCCCTGTGGAATAAGGAAGCACAGATTAAGGAGGCTGAAAAATACCAATCTTTAAATCCTTCAGTTCACTGTTTTTAAGCTATTCCAGACAAGTTTCGTAAGTTAGGCTTTTATTTTAAGCTAAGGACACAATTAATTGGCTTTGTGGCTGTGCACATGCCACAGAAAAATATCATTGTTTTTAAATCAAGACATAAGGTTTTCAGCAGGAACAAAATGTGTTTCATCTCTTTCAACATTACTTAACAAATCACACAACTTCCTGTGGTATACAGCGTCATTTATACACTGTGGCTTTGTGTGCAGTTTCACAACAACCCAGTAATTCATTACATGGCTTTTCCCCATGCTTATACATTGTATAGCAGAGGATAAAGTAGCCTATGTATACACCAAGATCACAGACACAATAAAGACTATTTTGGACCTTTAAGCTAAATCAGAGCGAAAACCCCAAGCCTTTAATGGTGTACTTTATATAAATGAAGCGATAGTTAAAGCTGCCTCTCAGTCACGCTAAGAGTCTGTATCTGTAAATAGGGAGATTGTGGTTTCACAAACCAGCGCCCTTACATTCAATCAAGGGAGCAGCTGCGATATTAACCACTCAGAGACTTTTGTGAAATGTAGGACTCGAATGTTATTCTTGACGTACAGAAATTGTGGGGTTTGGCAGAGCCATTGTTTACTACTGGGTCAAGGCCGCTGCCACAGCCAGTCTGTTGTGCAGCAGAATGGGTATGCGTGAAAGTCAGAGCCATGGTAAACAGTAAAACGACTTTCTCTGAAAAGTGTGGTGCTGTGCCCAGAAAGGAGATATGAAGGGGCCAAATGGATCCGGCCACACATTGAAAAACAGGGTCAGGATGGTCGGAGAGTGGGTGAGAAAAATGTGGGTCAAGTGACTAAGAATGGCCAAAGGTCCACAAACATGAACTCAGCCACCTCGAGCCATCAACACTGCAATGTGAATTAGACTAGGGTTGTGTATTGATACTGTAAACAAGGCGATATATTGTGATTTTTAAAATCTAATTTTAGATTTCATAGGATAAAGAACAGACCGCCTCCCAGAGGCAGACAACACCGCTGTAGTGACCTGTCAATCACAAGGTAGCCACGCCTTAATGCATACCCTGCTTTATGGTCAGTTTTACTCTAAATGGGACCAAATGAACATCATGCTGTATTGAAGAAGACTGGAAATTAGCGATTGAGACCATAAACTCATGTTTACAATGTTTACTGAGGTAATAAATCAAGTGAGAAATAGGGTCATTTTCTCATAGACTTCTATACAATCAGACTTCTTTTTGCAACCAGAGGTGTCGCCCCCTGCTGGCCATTAGAAAGAATGTAAGTTTAAGGCACTTCTGCATTGGCTTCACTTTTCAGACCCGGAGGTAGCCCGCTGTCTAGAGCCAGCAGCCGTTAGCTTAGATTAGCTTAGCTTAGCTTAGCTTAGCTTAGCACAGCACATAGACTAGAAACAGGGAAAACTGCTAGTCTGGCTCTGTCCAAAGGTAACAAAATCCTCTCACCAGCACCGCATAAAACTACAATGTGTTGTTTTTACTCTTATTTTGAGATATAACGTGTTTGGAGAGAGTCAGTTTAGCTGTTTCCCCCTGTTTAAAGTCTTTGTACTGAATTCAGCTAATTAGCTTATTTAGCTTGTGGTAGCTTCATATTTATTATACAGATGTGAGATTGGTATCATTCTTCTCAACTCTTGGCAAGAAAGTGAATA
>CAKAOH010000283.1:0-17928 GCA_916701665.1 Sebastiscus tertius | reverse complement strand
AAAGAATGTAAGTTTAAGGCACTTCTGCATTGGCTTCACTTTTCAGACCCGGAGGTAGCCCGCTGTCTAGAGACAGCAGCGCTTAGCTTTGCACAGCACAATGACTGGAAACAGGGGAAACTGCTAGCCTGGCTCTGTTCAAAGGTAACAAAATCCTCCCACCAGGAATGCGTAAAACCACAATGTGTTGTTTATACTCTTATTTTTGTACAGATTAAACAAATGAGATATAACGTTAGCTTGCGGTAGCTTCATATTTACCATACAGATGTGAGATTGGTATCATTCTTCTCAACTCTTGGCAAGAAAGTGAATATGTGTATTTCTCCCAAATGTCGAACTATTCCTATCTATGTAACAGGAGTTATTAGCTTTTGAGTGAAAGTCAATGATAACTTCCTTTGTTTTACCTGTATTGGTTTTAGGGTGCAGTGAACAGCCATCGCTCCATCTTAGGCTATAACTTTGTTTGTTATTGTAGTTATCTTCATTATCTCCAGTCCAACTTTGACTGTATCTTCTGCAAATCTGACACTGCAGCAATACCACCTCATTTCAGTCTACCTATTATAGGCGTATAGGAGAGGCTGTTCACTCCCATGATGACCAAGCGAAATTCGCTGGATGGTGTTAAGATCTTTAGAGAACTTGATGAACAGAACCCATATTCATATATGACTTTGGGTAATCAAGATGTAGATATACGATATGGTGGAGCAATATACGGGTGGTATATCCTATGTGCACGCATGCGGCGGAATGAAATGAAAACATCTGTGTCTAAATTCTAAATGGCCTCGCATTATGTGCGGATGCATAGATTTCCATCTGGCTGTGTTTACAGCAGTGTAGGCCCATAAACACAGTGCTGACGTTCCTCTGGTCTGACCCTGGGCTGCCATGTCTCACCAGCATTTATCCCAGGGCCATCATTACTCTCCCCCAAGCAGTGTGGGAATGTCACACTGAGGACGATAAAACAGAAATATGGATGTGTGTGAGTGTGTGTTTGTGTGTTTTTTTTTATAGAAATGCAAATGCGACTGCCCCACGGCTCCATTTAAATAGAAACTTACCCCATACAACAATGATTGCAGTGTCTGACGCGAGGCACAGGAAGAAAAGGAAAACTTAAACACACACAAGCCTGACCAGAATTGGCAGTGTCATCCTCCAACACTTGGTTAACTTTCAGTTACCTTGGTTGAAATTAAGGGATGAAAAAGAAAAACTTTTTGCTGACACAGGGTATAGCTCAAGCTGTGCTGCTGGAGTCTCGTGTCTAGACTATGTGTAGGAGTAGACCTGATTAGATATCCCTGCATGGTGTTTTGACTCTGCAGGTTCATCGAGTTCAAACCTGACAAACACATTCACTTTGGTTCCTTATTTTCTATATGGAGAGTTTTTTGAATGCTTGGAATATACAGTATCATGTGTTAATACATACAGTAGGACACCATGATGATATTTCTATTCAATGGTATGGTATAGTGTTAATATTCAACATTAATCAATAGGCTGGAGACGTACCTCATCCATGGCCAGCTGGATCTTCGCTCTGAGAGGCACTAGGGAACAGACGACAGCCAAAACCCAGAACAGGAAGAGGAATACAGAGGAACGACAGCCTCTTATTCTTTCCAACTGGATGATGCATAAGGCCAAGATCTAGAGAGAGACAGAAAGACTTAATCTAAGAATTCACATGTGGGCTTCTCAAAGCACAGGAAGGAGGAAACAACTCTATCCCCGAGCCAGCACACAAATGTTTAAGAACAGCCTGGAGAGACTCAACAAGGACAAGAAAACTTGATTTCCAAGTACGAATGACCTTTTTACCAATACCAATGACCTTTAGTCACCGGCTGGTGGGCGGTGCTTGGTATTTCCTCAACTTGATCTCAACATGGCTGCTGGGTCACAAACTTACTTATTTTACAGCTAGACAGTACACTACAAGATGTTTCTGAAAACATTTTACGCAAGAAATAGGCATTACAGTAACAGAATATTGATTCATATTTGATCAGCGCTGCCTAGTTTGAACGTTTGATCTGAGTTTGTGAGTGATTGACAGCTGCTCAGAGATGGCAAGGCTCCAGCTCGGCTCTGATTGGTTGCTTTCCTCCGGTCTGTGAAATCTTGCAGATGCCATTAGGAACACCGGAGGACACCGGAGGACACCGGAGGACACAGAGGCACATGATTTATTTTTTTTCAGATTACCTTTTACCATTTTTGTAATAATTTTTGCTCCAATCTGCCTATTTAATTCAGTTGAAGAAAATGAAGCCCTATATCTCTCTCTGTATTAGCTGCTGATGTCACTGCCAATGTTTTCCACAGAGGGTATAATAAGATTTAGTCTGATCTAATGCAGCCGAAGGTGGTTTTGGGAAAGTTTGGGTTTCTGGGATTTCCCGAGCCGCAAGCGCAGATGTGATCCAGCTGACTTCTGCCATATGCAAAAAAATGAATGTATGGTATGCTGCCTGCCCTGCACACATTGCTTAGTGTTATATACATTCCTTAAATAAGAAAAACTCTATACTGTGGTTTTCTCAAAAATAGGCCTCATTCAGATTGGACATGGTTATCTGTCTGTCCTCAGAGGAGTCATGCATCTGCCATTGAACCACTTTAATTGGTCCCTCTCTGAGTGGTTTGCCAAGTGAGACGTCACTTTGTCATGCCAGCTCATCACCAAGTGGGGAGAAAGCGGGTTTAGGTTTCATGATGAGTACCACATTGGTTACTTTGGGATGAGCCACAGTACTGTCCTGTTATAAACTATAGCGGCCTGGTAATTATATGAGTTTTTCACATCAACAAACTTATATACTGTACATTTCATGGGGAGAAGTGTACAGATTTCTGCGTGGTGGTCAAGAGGGTGAACATCTTCATGTGGATATTAACAACATACAGGGTTTTCATTTACTTGCTGTGGTGACACACTGATTATTCTTTTGTTCATTCATTTTTCCTTCACACTTGCCAGTCTATAGAAGGATTAATACAGACAGACAGGCACTTACAATCATACCTATGGGGAATTTAGAGTCTCCAGTCCACCTGACTTGAATGTTGGAGCCAAAAGCAGAGGGGACGCAAACACAGGTACAACATGCCAACTCAAAGCACGCGAACGTCCAAGAATTTGAGTTGAAAATGTCCTGGTTATGAGATGCTTTTTACTTTCATCCTTTTACTTGACTGGTTTTCAACACAAGCTGCATTAATTGATTTTTGGCCACTTTAGGGGACCGCAACAAGCTGTAAACAAAATATTGACTTATTATCACCTCATAAAGTTTATATTGCGAACATGTTGGCAAACAGTTGCTTATTTACACATCCAGCCGACTACAAGCAACCTTAGCATTCATTTGGAGTCGTCTTTGTGTCCACGCGATGAATGCGAGTCCAATAAACACTCTCCTTTTAGCTCTAATTTGGTCTCCACACAGCTGAATGCTCCACTATGTTCACCAGCTAGTTGCTAACTGCTGTGTTGTGCTGGACATGTAGCCTATAGTGGATTTTTTTTGGAGTTGGAGTTGGAGTTTTTTTTCTCTAAAACCAGCTGCCTTCGTGTCTGGAAATGAGGTTGAGGCCGTAAAAACCTACACAATGAGCTGAAAGATGCT
The DNA here is from genome assembly GCA_916701665.1 of Sebastiscus tertius. Taxonomy (NCBI): domain Eukaryota; kingdom Metazoa; phylum Chordata; class Actinopteri; order Perciformes; family Sebastidae; genus Sebastiscus; species Sebastiscus tertius. The sequence continues at coordinate 14,275 of CAKAOH010000283.1, read as the reverse complement.
TAAAAAAAAAAGTCCCTTAGAACTGCGGGGAACTGCAGAGTCTATGATAATTCTCTGTGTTTTCATCACTGTAGGCGATACACATAATCATTTGATCCATTGTTGATTTAAAGTCGTAATTAAGTCGTATTTAAATCAACACTTTATGGTTACTAAAATACCGTTTTTACAAGCTAATTATATGTTCCAATACCACACATTGATCTTGATCAACTCAAGTCTTCTATGGGAACGTATATCTCCTACATCTCACAGCACAGTATATCAGTCAGCAGCACCAATGGCCCGTGGTAAGAACTTTATGTCCTCGACTGCTGGTACTTTAAGTCCTAAACTGATGAGGTTGAGGCTGCATCAGCCCCAAACCAAACCTTAACATAAGAGAGGGAACTGTAAAGCCGACCTTGTTTCAGCATCTGAGGGCAAGTACCCTCCTATACATAGCCTTCCGCTGTGACTTGCCATATTGCTGTAAACCATCAGCCCATCTGTTTGTAGAAGTCAGTGGGTGGAACTAAGTCCATCACTCGAGCCCTGAATCAAAACCCTACCTTATAATTACATGGGAAGTGTGCAGTGCTCGGGATGGAATAAGTGTTTTACGTCATGCTATTGCCGATTATAGTCGGTGTCATGTGTGCACTTTTCATCAATAGTGACCATGATTCGTTCGTGGGTTGAAAACTGTTCCCATACATTAAGTTGAGTTGAAGGGCAACAAAACAAGTCGGTCGGAGCAACAAGAGCACAGTGTTCCAGGCCTGCACCCAGGGAACGGGTGGTGGTGGTGGTAGTGGTGGTGGTGGTGGTGGTGGGTGGCTACAATCAGCATCAAGAAAATTACATCCTTTAATAAAGATAGGTCTGGCAAGTCGATTTAAAGATCGGAAACAAGCTCTTAATCTGATTTAGTAGATGTTTGTCGTCTGTATCCTTGGCCTGATAAATAATATCCTCGAAATAAATGACCTTCTTTTGAAATACATCCCTCGATACAAGAGACGTCTCAGTGTACTTTTACCCAAACACGTGCTGCTATTTACTCAGGAGTCTGAAAAGACCACAGGTGGGCAAGGCTGTCTGACTTGGAGACTGTGCAGGACCTGTATAAGGCTGCAGAGAGAGGAAGCTTTGTTGAGTAAAGCTATACAGATCACTGGGCCACAGCAACCCTTTATTATTCAGACTCCCTTACTTTACTGCATTGTAATTCTTACATCACTGCCGCTCCGGATAGACTACGTTCTAATCTTGCCATGCCACCCATCGTGTCAGCTGCACCACTCTTTCTGTTTGTTCCTACTCATTGGCAAAGTATCATTTAAAATCTGCAGAAAATGAATGGGATCGGTGTTCTGAGAAACATTCGGGGTTGTTTCCATCAACACAAGCCACTGAAAACATTTCTCTGATTGCACACCAGCCCTTGTCTTTTATAAATAATGTCCTGTAAGCCCACCCTACAGTACATGCCACCCTGATCCAGGTAGGCGGAGGAGGGGGGGTCGATTCAAGATGTTTGGAAGAAGAGACAAGCAACATTTGTAAAGATTAAAGGTCTCATCTAGACTGCATAAATCTGCACAGGTCTTGCACTGATTTAGGTCTAAGCAGTTGACCTCTAACCTGAGCAAATCAATGTGCACTATGGATTTTGGGTATGACTTTGTTTATTCAAAGCCTCAGGTCCTTGTTCCAAGGCAAATTGGATGAATGTTTTCTTCCTTTCTGCATCGCAGTTAAACACGTTGCACCTTAAATACAGTCCTGGTCAGAACAATAGCGTGCAGAGAAGGAACTGGCGTCAAAACCTCAAGTCCAACAGCACACCTGTAGCCTAGCCTATATAAAGACTGAACCTTTCTATGTAATTAGGTTTAAAATAGGCTACAATTGTCACCTTCGTATTCAGTGTTTTTTTTTTTTTTTTTTAAAGATTAACGAAAAGGTTTGAAGAGATTCAAATGAGCTTGATTTAAAGGGAAACACTACCCAATTTCAGAATTCCAATATGGTATTTCCATGGTCTAGGAAAGTTTAATTAGTATTTGTGAACATGAGCTACTCTCTCTCTCTCTCTCAAAGCCAGAAACCCGAGAAGTGAGTCTCAAACTTGTGATCACATTAAGTATAAAGTGTGGAGCTGCTCCGTAGACAATGAATGGGAGACTGATTTTGTGGACCCACAGAATGTTTGTTTTCTTTATTATACCCAAATGAGCTTTTTTATATTGTAGTGTTCTCAGTTATAAAACAGAAAATGTTCCCATATACTCAGAACATTTCCCTGGCTGCTCTCTGTGTTATCTCTAACTTCTTTCCCACTTCATTGTCTATGGAGCAGCTCCACACTTTATACCCTATAACATCACAAGTTTGAGTTTTAGCACTCTAGTTTTTGGATTTGGGAGAGAGTTGTTCATGTTTGCTAATATTTTTTGGACTGTCTTAGACCATAGGAATAACATGTATGAATTTTGAAAACAGACGTAGTTCCCCTTTAAACCACATGATTTGTCAAGGCACATGGAGATACATTGGATTGATAGATTGGATGAGCATCAACGAAAAACTTGAAAATGATCGGCCTGCAATGGCGATGATGTGTGGAAAACAACATCGTTGGAAAAGAGCAAGCCTCTGAAAACATCTAACATATTTTTTGCCGTATATACATTCTTTCCTTTATGACATATGGTCTCTCACTTGCACAACACCTACCAATCACATTTTTCATCATATTGAAACTTTGCACATACGTATGCCGATTCCACATCAAATATTAACTGATGTCACTACACATGTACTCTGCGCCCTGATGAGTGGTGGTCAAATACATGGCGGCGTTCACAGGGCACTGTAATGTTTGCATTGCCTGCAACACTATAAATCTAACCCTGGTTATGCATCTTTGCACCTCAGTGTCTGGCCAACATACTGTGCATTGGCTTTATGTTCTTTCGTTCGCCTGCACATGTGAGCCAGCAGGACACAGGCTGAAATATTCCAAAAACTTCCCTGTTGCCCGGAGCAATGCAGGAGGGATGTCAGATGTGGGATTTGAGCTACAAATCAGTTGCATATAGCTAAGTAGTTAAAGAGTTTTCCATGCACGCACTGGGACTCTCTAAAACTAATGCTCAATTATATGATTCTTTGGCATTCACTGTGTGTTGTGCTCGCACCCTCTCATTTAATTACCTCGTAAAAACTTGATCAGGGATAAATGACAGGACACGTTCCATTTGCTTATCACTAGAGACGTGTGAAATAACTTTAAAGTAGCAAGCTATTTCAATCATTTAAGGACCCGTCAACAGTTTTACACACTCTACAATTGATACACAATTTGATTTCAGGAGTATGTATCAAATGCACTTTTGTCTTTTCTGTTATACCCATAGACTTAACAGCGTGTAGGATTTAGGGGGGATTTATTGGCAAAAATGTTTTCATTGGTGTATAATCACCTGAAACTAAGAATAGTATTTTTGTTAGCTTAGAATGAGCCCTTTGTATCTATTTAAAGAGCGGGTCCTCTTCATGGAGTCCGCCATGTTGCTCTGCTATGTTTCTACTGTAGCCCAGAACAGACAAACCAGATACTGGCTTTAGAGAGAGCCTTTCATGTTTTTACGAGTATTCAGATGGTTGCGATGTGCTACCGCACCGCTAGATGTCACTAAATCCTACACACTGGTCCTTTAAGCCAGTATCCATGTTGGAGATGGACGTGAACTCATCACTTTTTGACGGACGCTGCTCATCCACCCTTGATGCACTGATGCAAGTCATACAAGGTTAGAAGTAGGCCCTCAGCTTTTACAGCTCAATAAAATCATGAATTTCAATTATTTCAGTCTGATAATTCCCTATTTGGACAGATATGGGTAAACGGATTAAAGTCAGGAAAGAGCCACAGTATTTACCACAGTCATGCTGCGTATGATGGGGCTCAGTAGGAAGACCATGTGCTGGTGGATCTCCTGGCTCCTCTCCAGCAGGATGTAGAAGAACTCCACAAAGCCAAAGGAGGCCAGCAGGAAACCCAACACCTGAACAGGACAGGAGAGAAATGGAGTCAGTATATTTCTTTTCTGTTGTATTGAGGATTCTGTTGAGAATAACTAATATGAGTTTTGCTTTTGTATCTGATTTCAGTCATTTGAAAAACCTTGGACAGTTAAACTGAAAACTGGCCAAAGTGTGTGTTGAAGTCTTACCATCTTAGCGGTGCAGAGGCAGGACATTCGAATGCGTCCACAGTCATGGCAGTAGAGGTAAAGGCAGTAGAAAGGGGCCAGCAACCACAGATAGATACAGGGGACCCACACCAGTACTGTGTTCTGGAAACACTGGGTCAGGTCTGGGTTGGCTGTGTACCAAGTACGATTCCAGTCCTACAACAGAGACAAAGCAAGAAAGCAAGAAGTTTAGATCAAGAGAATATGCCAAACAAAGAGTCAACTGTTAGATTATATCCATCATCCTACGGACAGATCGTGTGAGAGCCAAATCCAAGAGAATTCAGACTCGGTGCGGGGTCCTACGTTTCATCCATCACGGCAGTGGAGAGTGAAACCGCAGCACGTCAACAGATGTCTGTGCCAGATCCTGACAGAGTGTGAGTTGGAAGAGGCCTTCTTTTGGTAAAAAAAAAGCTGAGTCAGTTTCGGGAATCTTTCCTGACCACATCTCTGGCTTGTGTCCTAATTTGAGTAGGACAATGTAAGCTGTCAACACATTAAAATGTGAGGTCAAGGATTATACTAATAATGAAGCCTGTAAACGATAAAAGCCCATGCAGCCAAGGTGTGCTGGACAAATGCTGCCAAAGGTTTGAGATTATGTAACAGCAGCAGAAGAAGGAGAGGTTGTCTTTTGTGAAAAAACATCAGGGGCTAAGTGGCTTGTTGTTGTCTTGCTTCCCTTGTTTATCACCTCAGTGGCCTAATGAGGGGCAGGGTGTCTGGCTGTGCTAACGAGACTGCCCTGCGGAGTCACCACAGGAAGTGGTTTAGGGCTTCCAGCACGGCGAAGTAGTCTGGCCCTGTTGGTAGACTCCCAACTAGGATAAGGGAGAGAGAGGCCACAATTGGTGGCAGCTGCAGGGTCATTATGTAACGCAGCCCTGCCAGTCAACCACGTCAGGTGGGACGCACTTTTGCTGCTGCTCGGCGGGGGGGGGGGATTTGTCTCAGCATGAATAGTGATTAATTCAAGTTTACCATCAATTGCTACTGTTTCCCATCTCTGGGGCTACAAGGGTCTGAGTCATGGTCTGACTCAACAGTCTCATGGCAGTTTGTGAAATACAGTAGTCTCGAAATTGAATCTATTTGATTCGTGTACATAACCACAAATTTTTCCTTTTTTTCGTGACACTCAGCACGAATGTATTGTGCATTTTCCTATGACTGCCCAGCAACACATGATGTCAATTTCTGCCCCAGTCTTTTAAAAATAAAACTACTTTGTTGGGTTTAGGAAAAGATGGACTTGGTTAGGCGTAGGCAACAAAACTAGTTAGGTTTAGGAAAAAATTGCGGTTTGGGTCAAAATAACTCTGGAAGTTCCGTAACTTAAGTACAAAAGTTACATGACAAAAATGACTTACTTAGGTTTAAGAAAAGATCGCGGTTTGTGTTAAAATAACTCCGGAAGTGCTGTAACTTAAGTACCAAAGTTATGTGACGAAAAAAATCGACTTTGACTTTGGTTTCACGCGGGACACGAACATTGGTCTCTTGGGTGAAAGTGCTGTGTTTTTTTTAACCCACATTTACCCTGACCTCCTCCCATTGATACAGTCCTTGATGGTTCACAATTCTGTGGATTACATACAAATTGATTTCGTGCTGACCATCATGAAAAAAATACATGAATCAATACATTAAATTTCTGGATTATTTCACGAACTACTGTGCGACTGGGCTGTCTGACTGTACTTGTTCAAATCAGAGGTGGCAGACATCTTTGCCTGCATCACCACACGGTCACAAAAAAATCCCACATAGCTAAGTCTTAGGTGGTTTAGGTTATATAATGAACACGCCATTGGTCTCTGTGAGCACTGATGTACCAAAATCCATTTCAGTGATAAATCTCTTGAGAGGCAGTGCGTGGGAGGCTACTTTCGCAGACCCTTCTGACTCCTGCGGTCAGTGGCAGGCGGATGAACAGAACACTTTTATGTAAGAAATCCAACTTGTCAAACTCTCTCTGAGCACTTTTTTATGCATTTTGCTCAGTACTTATTCTGTTTCTCACCCTTTGCTGAAGTGGTCGCAGTAAACCAGTAGATGCCAACAGCTTGGGCACCGCAAGGTGTCTATTTTTACCTGACGAGCACAGTGATGGGAAAGTAGCAGAGACTTTTACTGTGCTGCAAATCTGCTGAAGGTCCCTTTTTTTACATCCGTGGCTAAAAACGAGTTAAATTAATGAAATCTTGCACAGGCTTGTGAGCAGAACAGCATTATGCACCAAATGTGAGTATGTGGTGTATGGGAACTAAGGACACATGGAATTTTAGAAGGCATTAATCACTTTTCTGACAGTTTCACCTCGACTTTGACCCATTTTTTCAAATTGCAGGACGGCTTGATTTAAAAAGAAAGAAACTAGATACACTGCTAGCTCCTATATTGGCCCCTCTCAAATTTGTCCACCCCAAAAAAGCTTGCATGCATACATGTAGGTGTTTCTGGATCAAACCTCTTCTGCTGAGCTGGACTGTGCATGTTCAGTTCAGTATTTTAAACCCCCATCACTACCCTAGGGGCTGTGACCAATGAGTAAGCAATGACGCTGTTTCAAAGGTATGTGAAACGTTTGATTACTACAGTTAATAACTGAAAGTACTTTGCAGCCAACGGGAGACAAGAACATCTGTTGAAACACCCCCTGAGCTTTGTGATGGATGTAATGTGGCCGAGAACATCATGTCTGTACTTTGAACTCTAGTGCACGCTGCTCACTTTCGCTTTCTCAACACAGAGTTTGATGGCCATTGTTTTGAGGTTTTGCAAGAGCAAAAACAGAGAAAGAGCCATAATGAGAAACAGAGACACAGAGGGAGAAAGAGGAAGAGGGGGGGGGGGGAAGAAAGAGGCAAGTTGGGAGCGAGTGCATTCAATAATGTTGGTGTTCCAGCTGGATCGCATATTCAGAATGTGGAGGTTTGCTCACACACAGGACTAAAAAGCCTTTCCAACAACAGCAGCTTGCTCGATGTGACACATCTCCACCTCCCAGCATCTGAATCACAGCAGAGTGATGGTAAACGCAACTCTGGCAGGTAAATTCTCCCATTCAGACTTGCTTTGGATTAGATTTCTAATGCACTCGCATAAGTACGCACAGGCTGCAAACTGAGGTCAGCGTATGCTATGGTGATTTTCTTCCTGTACTGCTAAGTGCTGCCAGCTAACATTTAGGTTAACATATCCCCCCTTATACACATTTTTTCATTCTATTGTTTAGCAATGTACAGTTATAACCGTAAGTCGGATGCTATTGAGCTGCATAGTTGGCCTGAGACACAAAAACAGCATGCTAATGTGGCTAATGCTCATAATCCTTAAATCACATCAATGCTGAGGATTAACAAGTTAAATCAAAATTATTTCATTGTGTTATGCATTTAAATTGACATAATCAACAATGGGTGCTCATAATGCACAAAATCTTTTACATACGTATTTACTCATTAATATTGGCTTATTATATCAAATAAACATGACTTTTGTGACAATAAAACCCCCAAATATCAAACTCTTTATAACTGAACTGGTTCTATATGATCTGTTTTTGGAAAAAAAACACACAAGAAAGAATTCAGGGTCAGTGAACACATCACAAACTCACCCACAGAGGGTCCAGGCCGCTGAGTCTGCAAAAGGCATCCATCCACTCGCTTGCTCCTTCCTCCCTGATGCTCCACTTGTTGGTCGATCAGCCCTGCTCCTCACTGCACACTCAGCACCAGTATGTGTGTGTATATACTGTATGTGTGTGTGAGTGAGACGTGGGGAGAAAGTGAGTGTATCCTTATTAGATTTTCCTCTCTGGCTAATGGTAGTAAATCTTAGGTTTAGCTGGTTCCTGCCTGTCTGTCTGGGTGGCATGCGCTGTGTTTATTAATGTGTGTGTGTTTGAGTGTGTCTGCTTTACTTTTCCTCCCCTTTAATAAAACATCTTCTCTCAATGAAACTCTGTTTCTGTCTCTGCCTCGCTGTTTGAACTGCTGCTGCCCTGAGATCCTGTGTCTTTCTGACTCTCACTCCGTCTGCTTGCTGTTTATGAGCGTGTCTCCTTGTTGGGTGGGTGGAAATCTCTCTCTCTCTCTCTCTCTCTCTCTCTCTCTCTCTCTCTCTCTCACTCACACCCCTCTCTCCCACATCTGCTGGATTTCGATCAAAACACCAAAGTTACTCCCCTCAATGGGATGACAGTCCCACACCCAGACACACTCCTCCCACTTTCACTCGCGGCCCTTCACCTCCTTTATCGCTCCCTCTTTCCCCCCACATCCCAAACCAGTCGTCTCACCACACACTGTCTGTTTGTGCATGTACATACCTTTTAGACTGCGACCAGCACCATGATTTTAAAGCCTTCACCACGCTCAAATCCAGGGTATTAGCACCCTAAGTCACTGTTGTGTGACAACTATTCATATGCATCACCAGCGTGCTGCCAAGCTTAACATATTAGCATGTACGTGTTGAAACCCCTTGCAAGTGGACACCAACTTATAACATACTATATGAGTCACAAAATTATGTTTTCCTGTGGAAACTGTAGAGCCACCTCAGTGGCGCAAAGCATCACATGCACTTCCAAGTGTTGCGAAAATCACAAACTTGCTGATATGGGAAGAAAAGAGAATATACTTAGTTAATAAGTCATCGTATTGGACTGAAACTTGCACTGCAAGTGGAAAATGTGAAATCATCAAGAAGTTTTGTCACAAAGTGTCATGTAATAAGATGTAATTGATTATCAGCGCTGTTTGTGTGTGTGTAAGGGCATGTATGCTGACATACTAAAATGCAGGGATTTACACAGACATTATTAAATTTAAAAAGTACAACAAAATCAAGCACAAAAACAAGAGCATGTGTCCTTAAAGCTCTTTGTAGTCTGCTGGGAAGCATCATCAAATGGCGTGATGATGGTCAAGACACATGGGAAAACTTCAACACAGCAGCTGCGCAGGGAAAGTATGACACCGTCTCCACCGGGACGTAACGCCACCAGCATCACCGCAGAGAAGAAACATGGAAAGTTCGGCAGAGAGGCAGACCACCACCAGGTCCTGTGTCTCGCCATGTGCAAATATGAGATTATTATTCTTTTAAAAATGAGTCATCACTCCACGTTTCTCCTCTGGGCTAGCGAGGGTTTTTTTATTCAGCACTTCAGCTCCTGGTGCAAAAAAAATGATGAGAATTGTGTAACGTGACGCATGTGGATTCGTTTGAATGTGAAATCCTTTTGAAAGTTGGATTTGAATGTGTTATTTTGCAGTACAATTGAGAGGTGACCTTAGGACAGGGAACTGGAAATATTATTGTGGTAAAAAATATTGGTTAGAAATAAATATTTTGAAATGATGTGTGTTGGGTGTGACCTTCTATGAGACGTGACCAGAAGGTCAGGAAGTTCAAAATGACCTTTTGCTCTCCGCAATGTTTATCCTGCTGGCTTCAACGTGAACCAATGAAGGGTCAAGATAACATGAATTAGTGCAACAAAGTCCAGTGTGGCTGTCAGACAGATGTAAACAAAAAATATATCCATGGTCTAACCTGACTGTTGTGTTATGTCTCAGTCCCACAGCATGGGTCGAGTGTTGCTACCACCAAGAAATGGTCCGAAACACCTCAGGCAGTGTTCCACAACCAGTGGGATGGGCGGTGTGTGTGTGTGTGTGTGTGTGTGTGTGTGTGTATGTGTGTGACTGTAGCAACAGGCTGAAGTGTTTACAGTACACCTTTTTGTCCCGAATAACACCCGGGGTCCAAACAATAAGAGAGAAAGAGACATAGCATGTCTTCCCTTTCTGTTTTAACTCCCGTAGCTGACATGCTGGACTCTCTGTGGCTGGGTGTGTTTGTGTTTTCTAATCAACAGTAGACAGACGACAACATCTGGTGCTTGGCTGCAGGAGGACATTTTTAGGGGTGTGTGAGAACTCCCCTCGAGAGGGGCCCTGTCCACTCTGGTCTCCCCGTTTCTTAGTAAATGTGCATAATATATTTTTTTCTTTTCTGAGGAGAGATCGTTTAATACCCCCCCCCCATATTGCGGCGTCCAGAATAAACTGCAGCATCTGAGCCAACACTCCTCAGCTGATTGGTCCCAGACAGCAGCTTGAGGTTGGGGGTGTTGCAATTCATGGAGAAAAAGTAGCACAAAAACAACATGTGCGCGGCGTCGTACGTGTGCAATGAAGAGCTGTGCAGACTGCCGGTGCGGGTCCGAGGCGGGTTAACGTACACAAACATACACACATTTGGTCTGCAAATTCGACTGGAATGAGCTCCGGGCCAGCCGATGGTTAGACGGCAGACTGTTTACACCAATGGGGTGGAGAGAGAAAGCACCCAGCATGGACCCGTTGAGAGGCTGGCACTGGAGCAGGGCCACTTGTGGTCATGGCGTGTAGTAGTAGTAATGTGGACCTGGCAGGCGGTGGATGCAGAGGGTGGCTGCGGGGGTGGCAGTGCCCCAGCCACCAGCTCGTGGTGAAGCGGTGGTTAACCAGTCTAGGTCACCTACACTTCCTCTGGCCTCTCTCTCTGGGAGGAAAAACAGTCTAGTCAAAATAATGGTGTCATTTTGGCTTCTTACGTTTGAGCAAGGGGAGACAAATTTAGCAACAGCAAAGCAAAGGGAGGGGCTTAAAACAGATTAAGAAACAAGTGAACAAAATATCTGCTGTTTTTTTTTCTCTCTCTCTCTCTCTCTCTCTCTCTCTCTCTCTCTCTCTCTTAAATAAGCAGTTTTAGATGAGTGGCGCAGCTCCAGCACAGCCTGTAAATTCAGATGTGTCAGCCTACGCAAGCAATTATAACTGGGCTCCATCTTCCGCTTCTCCCCCCGCGCTTTTTACCCACAATGCCATCTTAATCTGTCCTCGCTGCTGCTTCTCTCTGTAGCTAAGATTGACCTTTGATCTGTCTGTCAGCAGGACCGCTGCGCTGAGCAAGCAACGCTTGATATGACAAGGAAGACGCTGTGTGAGAACTGTGTGTGTTTAATTGTGTGTGACAGACCTGTTTCCTCAGTGTGTAGACTCCAGATCCGTCTCACATGCCTCTGTGAGTGACACAAGCCTTCAAGTATTTATCACCTTACTGCCTTGGCACCTGCTGAGGAGTCATTCATAAGAAGTCCAAATATGCACAGCCTGATTATTCACATACTGTCAAAGAAATAGTTACACACACAATAACATTCATAGAAATTCTTAAATATAAAGCTACTGTAGCCAGCAGCTAGTTAACTTAGCTTAGAATAAAGATAGGAAACAGGGGGAAACGGCTAACTGCCTCTGCAAATGTTAAAGGAAAAACGTGAGTTGGCATTAAATTCTCCCAGGGTAGCATGAACTGAGGAAAAGACGTGTCTGTGCGAGAGGAAAATGTTTTAATTTGAGTGGAAAGTTATGAATCTGCTTCATTAACGTACTACACGAGACGAGAAGAAAATCATTTTGTTACCTTCGGACAGACTAGAGCTTGTTCGCTAGCTGTTTCCCTCTGTTTTCAGTCTTTACGCTAAGCTACGCTAACAGGCTGCTGGCTTTAGCCGTATATTTATCGGACAGATGTGAGAGCAGTCTGGATCTTCTCATCTAACTCTCGGCAAAAGAGAAAATAAGCATGTTTCCCAAAATGATGAACTTTTGCTTTAAAGGGGAACACCACCCAAATTAAGAATTCCAATATGTTATTAGGCTGATTTTGTGGTCCCACAGAAAGTTTGTTTTCTTTTTTATACCCAAATGAGCTTTATTATATTGTAGTGTTGTCAGTTGTGAAACAGAAAATATTCACATATACACAGCTCATTCCCCTGGGTGCTCTCAGTGTCACCTAGAACATCTCTCCCTATTCACTGTCTATGGAGCAGCTCCACATTTTATACCCGATGACATCACAAATTTGAGTTTTAGCACTCTAGTTTTTGGATTTGGGGGAGAGTTGTTCACGTTTAATAATATTTTTTGGACTGTCTTAGACCATAGGAATAACTCGAGTGAATTTTGAAAATGGTCGTAGTTCTCCTTTAATGCCACATGGAGCACCAGGCTCATCAGTAAAGCTCAGGATCTGGCCTTCGCCAGCTTCGTCTCTGGGCAAATTATATTTACTCCGAATTTTAGCCGCCGTACACAACATTCAGAGACGCTTCGGTTGCATAACCAATTTAGAATTAGTAAGGTAATTGCTGGGCCCCAGTTGTTGTTTTTTTCTGTTTTTTTTTCTATGGTGATTCTAATCTCAGCCCGACATCTCCAAACCTCAGACACAGTAAAGATGCTCTTTTTCTTCTCAGACAGCAGATGGCTTGCCATCATTTTCTCAACTGCCCTGGGACCAGAAGGTGTCTGAATGAGGCTGTGCTGTGATTACCCTTCAGAGGAAAACCATGCAGGACGACAGCCAGCCGCAGGAGAGGCCGAAGTGGTGCAGGACTGGTTTGGAGCACGCAGACAAACAATGTAAATAAACACGTCAATGTCAGTTATTTTTTGCATTTATTGTGCTTGCTTATATACGCTTATATGTTTGTTTTTTTTAAAAAAGACGACGGGATGAAAAATTGTATTTTGCAATCTTTTGTATGAAGGATGAACTGTGTTGGCTGCTTGGTTATTAGTCAAATGACTTTTTGTGACATTATCACTGTAAAGAAGAGGAAATGCAAAGCAACAGTCATCACTGAAATTGTGAATGTTTCCCAAAAATAATGTGTTTTCACTTCCTCTTTAGTTTCATCACAGTCTCAGTCTGGACGACATGTTTGGCAATGCATTGGCCATTTAGGGTAAAGTACAAAACTGTGAGTTTACAGTATCTGATGTATATTCTTCTACTGACCAAACTTTAAAGTGATTTTTGCTATTTATTTCTCTATGTAATGACTAATCATCTCTAAGAGGTTGGCAGCCAGGCTTTCAGTGATAAACCAGCCCCCCGAATAATGTAAAAATATTAAAATATCAGGCACATCTCACATGGAATCAACATATTAATTGTACAACAATGTGACAGATTGCACACTCTTTTAGAATAATTTGAAGGGTCTATTTTTGTTGAGGACTAAATGCAAGCCACTGGCACAATGTTGGGCAGCTGTGCTTTATGTGTCAGCCAGTGGTGAGTTTTGGTTGGGTCTGACCTGGCTGTGCCTCACATCTGAACCAGCCACAGTCCAACCGGGTGTAGACAGCCTCTAAACAAAGTAGGAGACGCTGGTTGTGAGCCAGGAGGCCATGGCTGCACTTTTGCAGCTGCAGGCAAGGTTAACTCTTCTACTGTTTCATGTCTGGTGCAATTCTGGGACTATATAGATAAAAATCCATCTCATCCATCCATCTGATGGTTTACTTATGGTTGGATAAAAATAATTTGCATATACATTATTCAAAAAAACTTCAGTTGAAGAGTGATTTTAACCTTTAAACAGTTGATTTTAAATTCTCCAAGAAGGTAGCATGTTTTTCCTTCCTTATTTATTAGCTCCAGTGTATTGTTCAAGGCAAGCTATTATTAAAGCTTCCATTATTAAAACATCCATCCATCCATCCATCCATCCATCCATATTCAATCTAGCCCAATCAAATCCAATTCAATCCATCTATCTATCTATCTATCTATCTATCTATCTATCTATCTATCTATCTATCTATCTATCTATCTATCTATTTCAATTAAATTTTCAATTCAATTTATTTTTGTATAGCGTCAAATCACAACAGAAGTTATCTCAAGACGCTTTTTATCTATCTATCTATCTATCTATCTATCTATCTATCTATCTATCTATCTATCTATATATATATATATATATATATATATATATATTTCACCTTTAAACAGTTGATTTTAAAATCCCCAAGAAGGTAGCATGTTTTTCCTTCCTTATTTATTAGCTCCAGTGTATTGTTCAAGGCAAGCTATTAATAAAACTTCCATTATTAAAACATCCATCCATCCGTCCATCCATCCATCCATCCATCCATCCATCCATCCATCCG
>CAKAOH010000282.1:0-14028 GCA_916701665.1 Sebastiscus tertius | reverse complement strand
GCGCGTGCGCGCGCGCGCGCATGCTTAAACAAGACACAGAAAATGGAAAGTGGCTGCAGTGGTTTTCCATGCGACGAGTTTGACAGGTTTGCAGATGTGTTTTATAGAAGAGCAGTTGGGATGTTAAGGAGCACGTTGAGTGGATAATGTCTCCCCCTGGTGGTGACCGGTGGACATGAGCTACCATTCTCTTGGACATAAACTGAGAACCGTACAAAACAGGTTTCCAACATAACTTGGGCCGTAATTCAAGGAGACTTTAACATTTTAAATGTGTGGTATTTAGGATGTTTTGTTCCGTTCCAGTGTAGAAGAAAAGGTCCATCTATCACATGAACATTCCTTTATAAACAGAAAATGTCTATCTTAGAAGGTTATTTGCCCAATTGTGTTTATGCTAGCAAAATAAGCTTCTAAAGATACACAAAACAGGATGCACCACAAGATGCGTCATACATACCTCTCTGCCTGTGTTTGTCCCCCTGCAGGGAGATGAAGATGGAGAAGCGGCCCTGCAGCGGCATCGCCAGGGTGACGCCTTCCAGTCACATGGGACCTTCAATACATCCCACCTCCACTGCAGGTAACACAGCTGGTTTGGCTTGTCTTACAATGTTTAGATGTGAGACCAGGCAAACTGTTTGCTGCCAGTGACCCAAAATGAGTTGATTCATTTGAATGTAACTTATAATTAATCTGTGAAGTGTCTTTGTTACTCTTGTGTCCAGCAGTATGAGGCAGTGGTTGCACGGGGCAGTTAAAGCAGCTAAAATGCTCAGTGCAATGGATTAAAAAAAGGTTAAAGCATTGATGTGTATTTCAGGGGAGCTGCGAGTGGAGGTGGACGCCGTATCGCACCATCACCCCGTCTCAACAGACAGCAGCTCCTCCTCGGGCTACTCCAGCTCCTCCTGCTCCCCCCGAACACCGCTCTGCTGTGACTCCACCTTCGACAGGAGCAGAGACATTCTCAGGCGTAAGTTGTTGTTTTTTTCACAGGACTATTGAATTATCACAGAGGGACAGAAGCCAAATCATATTCTTGAATGCAGCAGCTTGAAAGTGGTGTCAGTGGAAATTGAGTCCTATTCCCCCATTGTGTTATTTACCTATTTATTTTCTTTAATGCATTAACGCAACTTGCGATTTTTAGGTTGTAGTGGGCTCAGTTTTAAAGCTAGAGTGAAGATACTGGCATCATATGAAACTAGAAAAACCTAAGGAATCCATTGGTACCAGCTGTATCATACTAGCTTGTCAAGAAGGAGGCTAAATCACGCTCCAAACAGACGCCAAATTTTGACGAGGAAAAACTGGCATGAACTGCATTTTCAAAGGGTTCCCTTGACCTCTGACCTCAAGATATGTGAATGAAAATGGGTTCTATGGGTACCCACGAGTCTCCCCTTTACACACTTGCCCATACTTAACCCCCTTATTTCAATCTACCTAGGAAAGCCATTCATCCTCTGAATGCTCTAGGTCTTTAGTTTGTGGCTGTAAAGTTTCATGAGGCTGTGATTATCCTAGAGGTCACCACAGGTCATTTTATACAGTGAGAAAATATTTAAGAAATATTCAAACATAATTTTTAGAATAGGCCAAAATAACACATTTATACTGCATGCTAAAAACTATATAGTTTTTACCCGAACCTGCATGTCATTATCATTCAAAGTTGTGTCTTTTGATAAGTCCAAACCATCTGAAGTCATGTTACTGGAAATATTGAATCACCAGTAGGTGTAATTCATCCTGTACAAGACAGATCATTAATGAGGAAATGAAATACTTAATATTGTCTTTTTTATTGATACCTAATGTACTTCTACTGTATGTGAGTGACATTCAGTCCCAACATACACACATAGTTCTCAACACTCCACCGTGTATCTGTGTTCCAGGTGTGTCGGGTTCAGATGCAGCAGGAGGGGGTACAGAGAAGGACCGGTCCTGTCTCTTCATCCTGAATTCCAGCGGCCCCGCAGGCTCCAGTCGCCCCACAGCCCAGGTCCTACCTGTCCAAACCGACCCAGCTCCCCCTCACCCTCCCTCCTGCTCCCACCTCCCCCTCGGCATCCCACAGCCTCCTTACCACCCGCAGGCCAGTTACCCCCAGACCCTGCTCTCCCCGGTCTCTAACCCAGCACGCATCCTGAGTTCCCCTCGTAAGCCCCGGCCACCTCCGCTGTGCACAGACGACAGGACTAAGCCGCTGGGCTCGGGCCTGCCTGTAGCTGGCGCCGGCTACGCGGCGGGTCTCAGTGTGGGGATGGGGGTGAGGCTGGAGAACCTGTTCCCCGGGCTGAACATGGACGGCTCCTCCACACTCCAGGACTCGTTGGTTTGCCGTGGCCTGGCGGGAGGGCCTGTGGGTCTAATGGTAGAAACCAGCTCTGCTCTGACCTCCACCTCCAACAGCCTTCACCACGTCTCCCACCCACCTCTGCACTTCCACCTCTCGTCCTCTACATCCCCTTCTCCGTCTGGATACTACTCCTACCCGCCTACTTCTTTTTCCTCTTCCTGTCCCTCCACAAAGTCTGGCAGCTCCAGTAGCGGAGGTGGCTTTGTTCCCATGGCAACCGCAAGCAGTGTTCCCGTGGCTGCAGTGCCCGGCAACACTTACTACCCGGCCCAGCCTCCTTCTAGCCCCTCCCCTTCCCCATCCTCTGCCTCTTCGTTGGATCAAAGCTCAGGTCACGCTCCCTCCATGTGTGTCTGCAGCTCCTGCGGTTGTCGGGGCAACTGCGGCGCCTATGGGGCGCTGCCTGGATACGCAGCGGCCGGTTACCTGCAGCCGTTCTCGACCGGCCCCTCGCTCTTCACCCTGGGGCCTCTGCTCCACCTCAGCCCCCTTATAGCCTCGTCCAGCCCTGCCGGCACCGGAGCCACGCCCTTCTCCTACCCGATGATGGTGCCACCGCCCCTCTACCGCCACAGCCCCGTGCCACATGACCAGCAGCAAGCCTTTGCCTTCTACCAGCCCCATGGCATTGTGGGAAATGTAAGCCAGAAGCGGGCAGCAGGGAATGTGTCGTGTTATAACTGCGGTGCCAACGGACACAGAGCAGAGGAATGCAAACAGCCGGCCATGGATTCAGCACAGCAAGGTGAGTGAATGAATTAACTAATGAACCGAACTCAGTATTTCCTGATAGACTAATCAGCTAAAGTTCCATTATAAATAAATTATTCATTTGTAATTTTGAATTGGCAAATTTAATGATCTTTTTTTCGAATGCACGTTTTAAATGCTAATTTTATTAATCTCTTAATTGTTTATTAATTGATTATAATTAAACACTTTAACTTAGGGGGCACACTGCAGACTCATTGGGTAGATATTTTTATGACTGTAATGTTTTCAATTAGGTAGTGTTAATCTTCTCTGTTTTATTAGAGCAAAACAAAGAATGTGTTATTAGGGCCAGCCAGCTGCTCTGCTGCCGGTCTCTCTTGTTTTGCGGGATATTATTATTATACCTAGGAAATCTGCATTCCCATGCACGAAAATAAACCAAACTTTACACATAGGTCCAGTCCTATGCTAAATTTCCTCAGCTGGATTCATGGGCCAATAGTCCGGATGGTGGCGCTACAGCAACCGTCTAAAGTTTAAAACTTTGAAAATGTATAACAAATTAGTTGTACGTGCTACAACTTTGCAACTTCCACCAAAATGTAGGCCAGAAATGGTCACATGTGTCAACCTGGCAGAAATGATGTAGTCCATCACTCTTAAACTAATTTAACCCATCTCCTCCAACATCTTTTGCTCAATGGACAACAAACTTTTTACTCTGCATCTTCCAACTGTCCTCTACCAACGATCTTGCTAGATTTTTTAATTAGCAAAAATTGAGCTCACAGTGCATCAAAAATGTTTTAGTGTAAACAATGCTGTATACAGCTACTGCAAAGTCAGGCTAAATAAAGCTCCAATGTTCATGAAAATAAATTTTTAGTCAAAGTATAGTAGGTCGAAAGAAGTCTTTAAAAAGTCATAGTATAGTATGTCGAAGGTCATAGTATATAGAAATTGACGTGTTGCTGGACATTGGTAGGAAAACGAACAAAAAAGGAGGAATAGCCTTTTCAGCAGATATCATATGAACCGTTGCGTGAGAATACGTTGCATAAATACATAAGAATAGGCTGATTTTTCATCATTCTACTGTTTTGGCTCAAGCATGTATTATTTGTGCATTGCCAAAGCTTCAACACAGCAACTGTGTTTCTCTGTTGTGCTTCACAGGGACATTTCGACTGAAGTACACTCCTCACTCTGACAGTAAGGACTCAGGGGACTAACCAGCAGATACACCAGTGGATCTGAACACAGCTGTACCTCATGTTCCTGCTGAAGCTAGTCAGCGGCAGCAGACAGACAGACAGCCTGCCTCTGGGTACAACGAGGCAACGGCAGTCTGTTCAAAGACTGCTCATCTGAAAGCGCAAACCCATCGTATCTTTTGTAGTTCTTTTACAGCAGCTTACTGAGAGATGAGAGGACGGAACAGGAACAGGTTGGTGACAAGAGAGGAGCGCTTGTCGCAGGCTGTGTCGTCAAATTAGCTTTCATCCTTTTACAGTCCTCCACAAATGAAAAGCTGGAGATTTGTAAACTCTGCCTTGCCTCATTTCAGAGACGTAGCTGGAACTTAGCTACGGTGCAGCAGTACAACCAGAGAGACTCAAAATCTGCTTCCCAGCTAATGACTCAGCATTTATAGTCTTCTAGATGGTTCCCAAACCAAAGACACAACTCTCAAGTATCCTAATAACCTCCTGGGCACTGAGTCAAGTGGGTACAAGTGTTATCTTCCCTTTGACTGAATCTGCTGGTATAACGCTTCTTATACTATTCAAAGCCTTGAGACTTTATAATATCAGTTCTTTAGTACAGTATCTTGTGATCAGGTTCGGCCCACTGCTGTCCATAGATGGCATGTGATGTACAGTAGAGTCCAGTTACAAGAGCGGTGTTCCAGTTTTTTCTCTTTTTTTGCAGCTAGAAATCAACAAACTTTCTTTGTTTTATAACATCAGGAAATGCAATACGCGCTGAGCAAAGACAATCAAAAGCCGACTTTAGGACGCAACTTCCAATCAAAGTTCACAAAGAGAATTTGAACCCACAATTTCCAGTGTCCATGCTCAAGTGTTTGGTAACACTTTTTATTACACAGCTGTTTTGAATACTCAATTCTGATTGGTCAATAACGGCGTTCAGTGGTCTGTAATTTCTCATAACAGACCGTTGCTATGTATAACATAGGCGGACTGTTTTTGTGTCAAAATATTGATTTCTTAAGTAAGTAGCCGTGTAATAAGCGGAATAATGTAGTATACATATCGACTTTACAAACACACTACATACTCGGAACTTGCTTAAAATGAGTGTCTTGCTCATCCTCCTTGAAGAGGAGCAGAAAAGAGTCACTTTAAAGGTACCCTGTGGTATTTTTTTACCACTTGTAGCACTATGGAGTAATGTATTGATGAGCGGTGCCGTGGTAAACATGGATGTAAACAGTGCAGAATTTAAAATATAGGATTACATGATGAGAAACACTTCATGTAAACCTTACTATTGTTTGTTTACAAGAAAACTCAACATGGCACATTTTAAATGTCCAGGGTGTAGGATTTAGTAGGATCTATTAGCCGAAATGGAATATAATATTCAGAACTATGTTTTCATTGTATTGTATGAGCTCTTCATATCTACATAGGGAGCGGGTCCTCTTCATGGAGTCCGCCATGTTGCACCGCCATGTTTCTACAGTAAACCAGAATGGACAAACCAAACACTGGCTCTAGAGAGAGCCTTTCATGTTTTTACATTACCTGAAGTCCACTGTAGGTTGTTCTACATGCTTGGAAGGTATGGAGGACACAACCTGCCAAAATCAAAAATAATCCAAAAATAAATAAATGACTTGATAAATAAATAAATAAATGTCATTAAATGTAGCAAAAATAAATGTAGCCATTAATTAATTGATAAAATGAAGGAATAACATTTTCGATCTGCTGTCATTTAATGTTCGATATATTTTACATAGACATTATATACATGGCAAATTACAGTGTTCGAATCACACTGTGGCTTCCGGGAGCCCTATTTTTTGGGGGGAGGGAGGGCACTGTACTTTGCTATTGTCATCTATAGTGGTTATTTGCATAAAAACACAATTCAAATGATTATGATTATTTAAATATTTATTTGGATTTAAAAAAATCTTAGTTTAACTTAGAAGTTAAACAGGTCATAATTCTCTCTCTAGTATCTATTTTATTTTGATGTGAAAACATTTAAAATCAAATGGATTTATTCAAGTTTCTCGCCAAAAACGTAATTTTACGAGATTACATGAACACATCATGATAACATTTTAATTTACCTTCACCCAATTGTCATTTTACTGAGCAGAGTTTGAATGCCTGATAATTGTAACTCAATGGCACCTCCGTTAACGTTAGTAGCTCCATTATTTAACAGGTAACGTTACTAACTCACATCCTGTTGATTTTAACACATTTCTTGTTCACAGCGTCGCATTATCAGGGACAAATAGGGTGCGCCCCTAAGGTTTTTTCTCTCCGCTCCCAAACAAACTGAATGATACAGCGTGCGTATGCCGTTACGTCACTGTGCGTGTGTACCGGTCGGAAAGCATCAATAAAAGGAATCCGTAGTCACAAAAGCACGAGATGCCAAAGAATCGGACAACTACGGTTCTCTATTCACATCACTGTCGTTTTCCCTGCCTGCCAAAGTGGCGGATGTCCTGATGATTTGACTTAAATATGGACATGGAGTATCTAACCCCTGTGCTGGGACACGGGTCACACTTTGAAAAAGGAATCCCTCTCCAGCAGCGGAGGGATCACAGAGGGATTCATTCATTCAGTTCTGTACCTTCACCAGTGCCTGGGGCTGAATCCATCCCTTTTGGGTGATCTGCAACCTCTCTACCTGCCTACTCTCTGGGCCAACCTGAGAGCAAAATGGCCTCCAGTGCCAAATACTGTTCCTCTATACCAAGACAATCACACTGAATATTTTCAGTCAGTACAGAATGTCTTTGTATCTTCAGATCACACCTATGTTGGACATTTCAAAAGTGCCAATTTGTTTTCATTTCAGTTTGGTGATGTTGATGTCAGTGAATGAATGTTGAGCGGCCCGGACGTCAATCCTAACCTCACTCCCAGAGAGGCGGAACTGACTCTTTATGTAATTAATATGTACGGTCTTTATGCAAAAGACAATTCAGGACTGTTAAAAGTGAAAGGAGTCTAAGAAAGTTAGAAAATGTTTCACAGTGCGAGTTGCTGGGCGGGACCCAGAGTTCTACAGACACGAGGACAGCTGGTCCTTCAGATGAAACTCTATCTGCGCCCCTGGAGGGCACAGCACTGGGACACGGGGTGTTTATTTAAAATAGTAAATACTGAATATTCAGTATGTATAACAACTTCTGTCTGTTGTTTAAAATAATGCTTTTGTATTGCAATATAAATGTCTTTGGAGTATCGCATTTTTACAGAAATACAGGGCTCAGACTCAACCAGCCAACCATCGATCAGCTCAATGCTCATTTAAAGGTAAACTACGCCCATTTTCAAAATTCATACATGTTATTCCTATGGTCTAAGTCTAAAGTGGGCGTAGTTCCCCTTTAAAATGCTCTCTTTATGAACATAAAAGCACTTCATATATGTATGAATGGTTGCACAGTACAGGAAAGAGTTGTCTCCGTAGATCATACCAAAGAGCGCCTTCTTTTTAGGTTTTTTGTAACATAGTTCCACTTTTGTAGGGTTTTATGGAACTATTTAGTTCTGCAGGTTCCTTAAAGCCAAACATGAATCTGAATCTGTAAGAATCTGATGCTCCAGCATGCATGTTCATCTTTAGTAAAAATGTGCTTTTGAAATATTTGTGTGCAAATGTTTGAACACAGTTCATTTGTAGGTCAGATGTTTTATTACTTATTGTGTTTAAAAACTTGTTTTATCTGAACTTTGAGGGATGCTTGAGTAATAAAATATTTTCTGTCTTTGATCACATAGTGTATATGATTTATTTAATAAGTTAAAGGTAATATCAGCCATTTTAGGAATTCAAACACATATCCAATAAGCCTCTTTCATAGTAGACATTTTGACTTCGAGGACCATTACAAGTGTAACCCTCTCACCATAGGCTCCTCATATGAGGAACACTTTACAAAGTACTCAATATTCGAGGTGGGGAGGGAAAAATCGATTCACAGATATATCGCCATTTCTTTTTTACAATTTTTAAATTGATTTTTAATGCCAGAATCTGTATATTTGCTTCATTTGAGTCTGCAGAGGTAGAAGGAAGTTACTGCTTTTATTATTGTAGACTGAGTAACGTGACGTCATATCCGTCCAGTGTAGTAAAAACTTTATTTTCCTGCTACTGTCTGCCTGAATTTACCTGTAATTACCCTCTGTCTGAATTGCTCCGTTTTTAGTGTCTTTCAACGGAATGGCGTTGCTAGGTAACAGTTTTGGTCCATGTTTACTTCCTGTCAGCTGATGTTATTCACATACACTGCAACCAAGGCCTATAGAAGGAGGCTGGGTCACGGGTCTTGGGGTATGGGGTATAACGCATGCGCAGTGTAACTGAAGCTGCGGTCGTGCGTTGCGATTGGCTCAATTTTGCTAATGTGCTAATGCGCTAATGTGTTATACCCCCTAAAATATGATGCATTGATGACGCGTGATCCAGCCTCCTTTCCATAGGCCTTGACTGCAACCAGGAAATAAACTGGGGCACATTTAGAATGTTTACTTTTGAAACTGTGTAATGGTCTAAATATTGTACATTTGTGACATCACAAATGGACAGAAATCCTAACGGCTTGTTTCAAACGCACATTTTCTGAATACGGGCTGTGTGTATTTCCCTGTGGATTGAGTGGTTTGATACTTTCACAGTATTTATACAGCACTTAAACCTACTTTATGATATAAAAGACATGAAAATCTCACTTTTTACAATATGGGACCTTTAAGGTTCGTTTGCGCGCTTAACGTTGGAGCTCATGAAGAAACCAAACAGCAGTAATGTTATTACCTCCTCGTGTAGAGGTAAAGCGGCTCCGACCTGTCTCTCAGTCCACAGCAGCGAGGAAGAACAGGAACCACAGTCTCACCAGAAGAGGACCTCAGAGCTGGGCAAACATCCGCAACGCCCGCTGAAGCTTCTCCCTTCCGCCGTCTCTGCTCTCGTCCGTGCAGGCGAAGGATGGAGGGCCCTGGATTACTGCAACAATGGCGGCGTTTTGGCTAACCACAAAATCTTATCTGGTCAATCACGACCCTCACACGTGTGACTCTCTGCTCTACGCCATTTTTTCCCGGTCTTTCCTGTCTTGATTACCCAGAGTTCAACAGGTCATCAAACTCCTACAAGGTCATTCATTCCCTAAAATAAATAAAGTACTGTACTCAATTGTAAATTACTAAACCACTGTCTAAACAGAGTGATATGTAGTTGAATGATAAGTCTTATTACAAAAGCACAAAACATTTCAATACATCCAGTGCACCTTGAATAAGAGTGAAGCATCTTATCAATAATTGTCAGTAACCCACTTATTTAATATGATAGAAAAATGCAAAATAACTGATGTAAATCAGGTTTTTACACAAGTGTTACTAATAACATTAACAATGGAGTCACATGTCCTAGTGAGCTGTAACAGTGAGCAATCATGAACACCAGGACCCTGAAACTCACAGCTAAATTTAATTCAGCCATCATTAATTTTATTATAAATTATATATGTTATTATTATTCAAGTCAAATTATTTCAGTCAAATTGTCTGCTGTGAGAGAGGCCTATTCCATTGAATTCATTAGGCTGAGTACTCGGTGGAGTACATAGACTGTATTAGTGCTGTGTATTGGAAAGAATCTGGCGATACTTTACGTCGTCCAACATCATAGCACGACTTTCAGAGGGCACATCTCTTTGAAAATGAAATAAAGTATTCACTCAACTGTAAACTATTAATTAAAAACCGATACAGTGTTTTTGAGAATTGATAAAGTATTACAAAACATTTCTTACCCCCCTAGACTGTATATAAGAAGTGGATACAGTCACCGTGATGTCACCCATTGGTTCATGGACTGCCGTTTTGAAGCCTCGAGTTTGGCATTTTGGCTGTCGCCATCTTGGTTTTTTGCAACCAGCAGTGACACGAGATGGTGGAGCTTAGCACACCCGAACACTGAATAAGACGTTTTCAGGTGACCAAAAAGGTTATAATTAACTTTCATGAATTGAAAACACACTGTGAAAAGGTTAAAGTCATAAGACAAAAACCAGACAACTCCCAGACCGGACAACGCCATAGTAGCGACCTGTCAATCACAAGGTAGCCACGCCCCTAAGGCATACCCTGCTTTATGGTCTATTTGACTCTAAATGGACTTATCATTTACTAAATGAACATCATGCTGTATTAATACTGCTGGCTATTAGAAAGAATGCAAGTTTAAAGCCCTTCCACATGGCTTCACTTCTCGGACCCCGGAGGCACTGTAACATTATCTGATTCACACTACCCACAATGCAACTCGACCACCGCCAGTTTGTTTGGAGATTCGTGCGTTTACAGTTTGCTAGTAGTGGCTAATGTAGCGTTGAGCTGCGAGCCTGCAGCAGAGATGGGGATCAGGCAGCAGAGGTCTGGTAAGCCCACTTCTTTCTAGCTCCACAACCATCAGATTTTTTTTTTCCATTTTCAAACTTCTAGTCTTCAGCCCCAACCAACACTCACTCAAAAGACATCATTTGTGCAATTGATCAGATTTCACGCAGCTCCCTCTGGAGTCACAAAAAGCGATAAATGTGTTTATGGGCAGAAAAACACAAGAACACCATGATTGATCTTTTTTTTTCTCCTTTTATTGTTTACAAAATACCAACATAAATACATAAGAGGAGGCTGTATGATATTGCTGTGTGTGGATATGTGTGTGTGAAACAGAGGAGCAGGCAGAAAAGACCACTGAAACAAACGCTCCACCCCTCTGTAACAAACACACAGTGGCTTTCACTAGTCGGAAAACAAAAGTCACCTTTGTAGGCCTACTTCACATACTGAAGACAGCGAAGAGAAAAAGACAAGTTGTACAATGAAATAAAAATCACAGAAAATAAAAAGAACCCGAATGATAAAATACTGCGATATAAAAGCAGCTAAACCTCGATCTGTTAAGAGGATGGGGAGGAGGAGCACAGACAGGATATTCAGTTATTTTTTTCTTTCAGAGCGCAGCCCTTAAAAACCCACCGGGCCGTTCCCCCACACTGAAAGTGCTTGTTGAATTTCAGTGAACTGAAACTGAACAACAGTGACAGCTGTGAGGAAATCAGCCCCGTGGGTCAAAGGCAGATGGACAGTCAGACATGAAGCTCATCACCCTGTTTGTTTCCTTCATCCCTTGATCACCTCCATAAATACTCGTGACAAAGGAGATAAAAAGGAAAGGAAAATGGCGACCCCCTCCCCTCATCAGCATTTACAGAAACACCCTCATCCTCCATTCACACATGCATGCTCCTGTAGTGTGTCCAAATTCAACTTGGTTACACTCTCATTGGAACCCCTTTTATATTCAAAGCTGTAAAAGTCAACATTATCTGTACACCAAGGCATTTTTTTTTGCAAACTACAATCATCTATTTCGAGAGCAAAAGCAGTTTCCCCAACATATTTTTTGTTACAGTGAAGATGCTTTAGGATACAAGGCAGGGAGAGATAAAAACACTGAGGAAGGACCTTTTGAGAGGATGTGACGAGACGTGCAGCAGAGATGTGTTGATTAATCTTCTCTACTTCATTTAGCATTTTTTTCTCCGGCAAAAGTACTCTGATCGAGACTCCAAAGTTTCACCTTTTCACTGCGATAAAATGCTCCGTTAAAAACAAACACGTGAACCCAGAAACCCTTAACTCTCTCTAGTCTCCCAAAAACCTTAAAATTAAGGTTGGCTTTGTTCATTGGCTAATGTATATATAGAGAAGTGGCGGAGCCTCACCACTTTTATGTAATATAACTACCTGAAATGTATATATACATTAACATAAATACAGCCGAGGAGACACGTAACCACAACACTGAAAATAACTGCCGTCAACAGGCGGTACGTTGCCATGACGACGGACACGATTCACCAGAGAGGACAATAAAGAAGCAGAGACAAACACTAACTCTATCGGCCTGAGTCAGATTTGGGATTTCTCTACTTAAACTCTGCTGTTGTGGTCGACCCGTGTGGCTCTATGCTACTGGGTGAGTTTGGTGGTACACGAACAGGCTATCCGCTCATTGCAGTCATAATATAGAGATCACAACCGAGCTGGGGAATTATCGTACGCTGTGTTTAGATTTTAGCAGTTTGTGTTTTAGTTCTTACAGTCGAGACTAAAGGTGTGTGGCGAGAAACATGGAGGGGGCTAAAAACTACAATTGTCCAATAACCTGCCAGGTGGAAGAAGAAGGAAGGTCGTTCACTGGGCGGTTGTGGCGGCGCCGAAGGTCTCCTGGGAGGCGTACACCATGTAGAGGAAGCCGTCCTGGTCCCGCTCACGTTCATACACCTCAGAGATGGCGGCCGACACCGAGACCATGCTGTGGCCGTTAGCCAGCAGGAAGAAGGCCTGGTTGGAGTTCAGCTGGAGGCGCCTCCTGGTGGCGAGACAAGGACATGGCAGAGTGAGGAGGAGAGGAGAGGAGAGGAGAGGAGAGGAGAGGAGAGGAGGGGAGAGGAGGGGATAAGAAAGGAGTGAAAATGAGGAGAGGAAAGGAATGGAGGGGATACAAAAGGACAGGAAATGAGAGGTGAGGAAAAGAAAGGAGGGGATAGTAAAGGAGTGGAAATGAGAGGTGAAGAAAGGAGAGGAGAGAAAAAGAAAAGAAAGGAGGGGATAGGAAAGGAGAGGAGAGGAAAATAAATGGGAGGAGAGGAAAAGAAAAGAAAGGAGCGGATAAGAAATGGGAGAGGAAAAGAAAGGAGGGGATAAGAAATGAGAGGAGAAGAAAAGAAAGGAGGGGATAAGAAATGAAAGGAGAGGGCGTGAGGTGTACCTGATAATCTTGATGAGTTCACTCATGTTGACGTGGTCGGGCACCAGGAACTTGGTCTTGTCCAGGATGGGAAGCTGTTTCTCTCCTTTATACCTCTCAATGATCACCTACAGAAGACAAACACACAGCAGTCAGTGACCTCTCCTCTTCTTGTCTGCTGGAACTCTATGAAGGCAGTACTTCCTGTTGGTTTAAACCTGATACCCAAACAGCTGAAACTGTTCTGAGTCCAGAGTCCATGATCAACAGTGAGATGAAGTCACACATATCACATGATAGGGTAAATAAAAAAAGAGCACAGCCCTCTGCCTTGCTGGACTGTCCTTGTGAATATGAAGTGGACCAAGACTGATTAGTTTGAGCTCTGAACCGTTCATTCAGCCACAGAGCATCTCTGATCGACTCAATCGATATTGAAAACACTCTTAATCACTTATCTGAGCCATCTAATGTCTTAACTATTGATGCGTGTGTTTATACTACCTTAATAGGATATTATGCACACTATAGATAACCTTCCGTTCAATGTAAGCTACGAGGAGCTGTCCGACAGATCAAATATATCATGGTACATTATGAGTACATTTTCTGGAGATTCATTTGAGAAAATGTCTATAGATCAAATAGATGGTAATCAGGACAGGGCAATATTGACAAACTCAGATATCGTGATATTTAAAAAATAAACAGCTGGACGTCAATATATATCTGCTGATGAAGATGAGCCGAAAGCTCCAGAACAGCTACTAAATGGACCATCTGGTAAGATCGTTTTCTAAAGCACTGTTTCCAACGAAGGCACTTTGAACCTCAACTTTCAAAAAAAGAGCGAAATGAATATGATAATGTAGAATGATTCACTGTTCCTTTTACGG
>CAKAOH010000281.1:0-13769 GCA_916701665.1 Sebastiscus tertius | reverse complement strand
GTCTATGAGAAAATGACCCTGCTTCTCACTTGATTTATTACCTCAGTAAACATTGTAAACATGAGTTTATGGTCTCAATCGCTAGTTTTAAGTCTTCTTCAATACAGCATAATGTTCATTTAGTAAATTATGGTCCCATTTAGAGTCAAATAGACCATAAAGCAGGGGATGCTTTAGGGCGGGGCTACCTTGTGATTGACAGGTCGCTACCACGGCGTTGTCCGGTCTGGGAGTTGTCCGTGTTATCGTCTTACAACTTTAACCCTTTCACAGTGTGTTTTCAATTCATGAAAATTAATTATAACCTTTTTGGTCGCCTGAAAATGTCTTATTCAGTGTTCAGTTTTACTTAGCTCCACCCTCTTGAGTCACTTCTGGTTCCAAAAAACCAAGATGGTGAATTCTGTTTCTGCCAATAGATCCCCTTAAAAGCTACACACTGGCCCTTTAAGATAACTCTCGATATTGCTGCATATTTTTTAAGCTCTTTAACATCCATTGATTCTATTCAGACTGATATAAGTAGGGAATGAACATCTTGCCACCACAAAAACAGCTATTTGTCGATGACCCTGTGTCATTGTTTTCACTCCAGAATTTACCACTTACATTGGACAAGTGGCAGCACTGAAAGATGCACACTAAAATAGGAGCGCAAGTATAATATTTGTGTGTTTTATGTGCCCTTACAGCAGCCCACTTACTATATTTACCACCAGCAACTATACTGACTGCCGACTTTCCTTTGCGGCCATTACAGTATCAGTATCAAAGGCCCCCCCTGTATTAGAGGAAAAGCTTTGACCAGCATGGACCGTCTCAGTCACACAATCCCCCGCTGTGAACATCACCAGAGAAAAACTCCAGCTGAGTGAGCCGAGGGAGAACAGCGGAAGCAGTAGCACCTGGTATGTTATGTAATGTATGGACCTCATTGTTCAGCATGCAGCTCAGTGTGTTGTGCTCAGCAATCTGTGAAGCATTATGTCCTGGACCGTGTTCGAGGATGGATGACGGGCAGCTGGTGGCTGCAACATGCTTCTGAACTCCTTCACACATGCCAGAATCTGACACAATTTTTAATACATTCAGTTTTGGAGAAAGAACGCTCTGCACACTTGTGAACAATGCAGCCATTTAGAAATAAGTAGGCTGTTTGTGTGTAGAACTTCAACTGGACAAATGTTTGACAAACGGAAACCCAGACCTTATATTGGGGCCAAATTGAGCACACCTGTGCTGTGTTGTGCAAGTACACATGGGAAACGCAGTTCTTCTTCCTAGATGTGGTGCAAGATCTCGTGAACTAGACACTGCATTCCCCATGTGCACTTGCACAGCACAGCACAGGTATGCTCAATTTGGTCCCATTAAAAGGTGTTGGATTCCCTTTGTCAGACATTTGCCTGATGAAGGTTTAGACTAGAGAGATTAGAGAGTTAGCTTTCATTTTTTTAATGCTTGTGTTTGCCGCAAGCATTCATGGCTACTTATTTGATTATTGGTTTGCACTTTGATGTGGCCAGAGTACTGAAATTCCACTTGAGTGTGCTGTAAGGTGCTGCCTTGCTTTAGATATCACATCAGAATCTGATTTGATTAATATTAAAAATGATGTAGGTTATGGGTTTTTCATGGCTTTCATCATTTTCAATGTGTGGAAAACCAACTCTCATGACTAAACTATCAATATCTTCATGAAGCAGACAATCAGTGCTGACAGTCAGGTGCTCTACAGATATGAATATCAATAGGCTATACTGCTATACACTAGTTTTCTTCCTGATAATAATCAATGTTCTGCTTCTGGCTTCTTTGGATTGTGTGTACTTTTTTGTTGTTGTGATATTTGTTTGCAGAACTGTAGATCAAGCCCAAAGTGAGAGCTGCTTTAGGTTTGCAGGATTATAGCTATACTTTATGATCGACATGGTACAAATATCAGAATTGTAGGGGATTAGTCAACTTCCACAGAGCTCATGAAGCATAGCGCAGAATAAAGAAAGAGAATAATAATCACAGAATCACAAGCTTAAACCATTCTGCAGAAAGAGTGTTTTTTGCAAGTTGGTGGCAGGAACATCTCTGAACAAGCCTATAGTTTGGGTAAAATTGCACACAGGAGACAAAAAAAAAAGCCATTTGAGTGCAATGTCGCTCCAATTGCTCAAACGAGCACTTATATTGGATGACCAAGAACAATTTACGACCATCATTGAAATTTTAAAGCTCATACTTTGACATTCTCTGGCCTCCTACAGTAAGAGTTTCCATCCTTCCCCATCAATATTTCCAGGCCTCGACAGGCGCTGTCAATGTCACAAATCTCACCGATACTGATGGTGCACACTAATCAACACCATAACCCCGGCTGACTCGCTGCTCCGGCGTTAGCGGCGGACGTTGGAGTAGAATTAAGAGGAATGGCCCCATGTCAGCACCAGATATAAGTATCAATCATGTGATGATAAATGATGCAGTTGAGGGAAACTGAAAGGGTTCTGCTTCTGTGTTAGACCTGATAACTCTCTCCAAACATATCTCGTCCTTCACCAGAATGTCCAAAAAAAAATCCAATGATTAAATTCCTGCCTTGAGCCACAGAAACTCAACACGACATTAGCCAAGGTCATTGCATTCACACTCCAAAGGACGGCTCCTCGGGTCTGTTTGCTTGCAGTTGTTTTTTCCTCTGAGCGGAAGAACTCTGAAGTCTGAAAGGTGGAAGGGGGGGAAGGAACGCCGGGAGAAGGGATCGGTCGGAGAACAGTCAATGTGGTGGACTGTAATCTATTACAATGACGTTCCCAAGGATCAAAAGCAATGAGCTCCTGACTGTTTAATAAACTGCGAGCTTGCACTGCAGTATGATCTTAACTATGATTCATTACTGTCACTGGATCTTCTATGAAAATAAAAGAGGCGCCCGAGGAGGCTGCTGTATTCCAGCCACACTAAATTGCTGTGAACTGCCTCTGCATTACATGTAAAGACGTTTTTTTTGTGCAGCTCATTTCGGTCTGTTTTCTTTCCTCTTCCCTTTATTTTACCACCAATTAAAAATGCATGAAAATAAGACTTTTAAGATCCTCATGAGTTGTCATAGGGGGTTTTCAAGTTCCCATACTAAAGTTTGATGTTTTATTCATTAATGTGTTTCCTTACATCATAATTATGGAGGTAGACTTAAACAGCTTGCCTCAAAGTCACGGCTGACATTTCTTACTTTATGAGGCACTGACTGCAGTGAATGTTCTCCAGCTCTTCAGGGCTCCATCTCATCTCTTAGAGCAACAGCTAAATGGACTCTTTAGGACACTCCAGCTCTATACGCAAGA
This sequence comes from Sebastiscus tertius, assembly GCA_916701665.1. Lineage (NCBI taxonomy): Eukaryota > Metazoa > Chordata > Actinopteri > Perciformes > Sebastidae > Sebastiscus > Sebastiscus tertius. The sequence goes on along the minus strand of CAKAOH010000281.1, from coordinate 10,431 downwards.
TAAAAGCTGTCATATTGAGGTCAGGAATCCGTAGAATGAGAGGTAATGCATTTCTTATCAACTAAGGATGAACATTTTCTACATCGAAAAAAAAAAAAACAAAGAATATGAAATTCTGTTTCATTTAAGCTGCAAAAAGTTTGTTTAAAACAGAACCACGTATCGTTTAATTATGCATTTTCATCTTAGGATCTACAGCATGTCTCAAGAATTTGAGTTATTACAAAGGTGAAATTACGGCTCTTATTTGCATTTTAAATAGCGGAATTCAAAAGCAAAGGCGGTGCTTATCACTGGAGAAAGGCTGTTTGGAAGGCCAGCCAGAGACTGGTGGGAATTGAAGGAGAGAGCTTGATACGCAACACACACACACGCACACGTATAGCAGCAGGGCTCTGGTTTAGGGTGCTGCTCTGGTTAAAGCCAACGCTTGGCTGACTCATTACAGCGCTATGAGTACACTCATTAGTCAGTTTCTGTGGGCACTGGAAATGGCTTAAGAAGTGCCTGTAAATGGTCACCAAAATGTACTAAAGTGCTCATATTATTCTTCAGAGTATAGGCCGATCTATAATTCAGTCTGTGAGGTTCATTGTTATTCTCATTGGTGAAAGGAAGGGAGAGTCTGGGGAATGTGATAGGGCCTCTTCTTACTGTTAATTAGCGGAGCAGAGAGGATGGCTTTTTCTGAAGCTTGTCATGAACATGACACAAGGCTATTAGGTGACTGGGAAATTTGACTCATTTTGATACGGCTGAAACACAATCTGTAGTCAGGCGGCAACCTCCGGCTCTGCAAAGTTAAGCCGATGCCTTAAAGGTACAGTGTCTAACATTCGGCGGCATCTAGCGGCGAGGTTGCAGATTGCAACCTCTTCCGTGTGCCAGGCATGTAGAAGGTGTAGAAAAACTACGATGGCTGACGTGAAAATGCGAATGATATATTTGTAGATAAAAACAGGCTCATTCTGAAGGTAACGAAAACACAATGACTGTTATTTTCAGGTGATTATACACTGATACACTGAATTAATATTTATTAATTCATTACTTATTAATATTATATTCCATTTCTGCAAATAGATCCCCCTAATTGTTCAACATATTCTGTTCAACATATGATATCTTACTAAAAAGTTATTCCTCCTTTTTTGTTTGTTTTCTTTACATGTCAATATCTGCTCATTACATGCAGTCTTTTCAAAATAAACTTCCGTCTTCACAGGAAACACTTTCCTTAGGTTTAGGCAACATAGCTACTTAGTTAGGTTTATAAAAAAGATTGTGGTTTGGCTTAAAATAACTTTGGAAGTGGCATTACTTAAGTACGTAACCTACGTGACAAATAAATCAACGTTGACTTCTGGATCCCACGGGACGCGAACGGCGGTCTCCTGGGCAAAAGTCCTCCCTACGCGGCGTTAGCTGCTATTTATATTTCCTGATTCACGGTTACATTAAATACACACAAATTCATGGGATATATACAAATTACAGCGCGTTGCTTTGCGTAGGTATAGCTACGAACTGGGTATGAGACCAGCCTGAATTGTTACACACTGGTCCTTTAAACTTGCATTATTTCTAATAGCCAGCAGGGGGCGACTCCTCTGGTTGCAAAAAGAAGTCTGATTGTATAGAAGTTCATGAAAAAATTAGCCTACTTCTCACTTGATTTATTACCTCAGTAAACATTGTAAACATGAGTTTATGGTCTCAATCGCTAGTTTTAAGTCTTCTTCAATACAGCATGATGTTCATTTAGTAAATGATGGTCCTATTCAGAGTCAAATAGAGGGCGTGGCTACCTTGTGATTGACAGGTCGCTACCACGGCATTGTCCGGTCTGGGAGTTGTCCATTTTTTCGTCTTAGAGCTTTAACCCTTTCACAGTGTGTTTTTAAGTTTAGTTAAGTTAATTATAACATTTTTTGGTGGCCTAAAAATTTCTTATTCAGCGTTCGGTTGTATTTAGCTCCTCCCTCTTGTGTCACATGGGGGACGTCACACGTCCACTTCTTACAGTATATACAGTCTATGTCTGTAGTTCGCTTCTCATTTTTAAAAGCTATCTTTCACCAGGGGAAACGGTTCTTAGAGGTGAAAACGAGGCAACGAGGCTCACTGCTTCAAAAGTCCCTGTGAGTTTGCCCCGCTGTGTATTCAGAGTTTAATTGAGAGGATTCAAGGATGCATGGAAACCTCATAACAGCATAAATAAGCACATCTCGGTACATGGGAGGTGCTTTGTTCCTGTATCCATCCAGATTGAACCAACAAACAAGAATTCACTAGAGGTCGTTATGTAAAGTAAAGCCGTTTTAAATGTATCTTCCCGTCAGCCGCATCGCTCCTCTCCAAGTGGACAAAAATAGTGCTGCAGGAAAAGTAATGATAAAACCCCTTCAAACTCTATTAAGGTACCAATTCACTCCCATCAGCGCATTATGTTTGTGGTGTAAATTTGCGAGTGGAAACGCAGCACTTCCATCAGGGTCATTAAGGAATGCAGATGCTTTTGTGTTTTAGTGCTCCATTGTGATTGAAGGAGCCGATCCTTCGCCGGATTCACGGACACACCGGCCTTCATGTGCAATGAATAAAATGTGTGCTCTTGACAAAAATATCATAAAATTTTCATTTCAGTTTTTATAATGCTGCAACTGCAGGTAATAATAATAAGAACATTTATGTGGATCTTGGTGCCTCCACAGGCTCAACCGTCATCCACTAAGATCCTCGGTATCGTAAGGGGGGGGAAAAAAAAAGGAATAAAATCGCATGATAAAGTGTTACTTTTAGAGATCTGACAGGTAATAAAGAATCCCAGACCAAGCTTAACAAATACATTAGGCCATTTCCCTAAGCCCGGGGACATATTAGTGCAGTTGGAGAACATTCATTCATAAATAAATAATGGTGAAACAGCATATGGGGGCATCTGGCTTTATATTCGTATTAGCTGCTGTGCTCATGAAACCATGAATCATGATAAAGAGGATTCATGAGCAGTGAAGCCTCTTTAAAATATGGTTCCTTCAAAACCTTTTGTTCCTGTAGGAAAGCTAAAGGGTCATACAATGAGTATTTTCTGTTGCCTGTAATATGTATACATTTACATTCAGGGTCAGGGTATATGATTGCAAACCACAGTTGAATATTTTCATGTTGGAAAAGGTTTGTCTCCTCTCAGTGTGTAAACGATTTCATTCTTGACAGGCCCTGTACGTATGTGTGTCTTCCTCGGAAAAAAAATCCAACAGGTGGTCTAATAACTTTAATGGCTGCAAATTGCAAGACGGTGACTTCCGGTGTTTTCTGGCAGAGCTGGTCGGCCCATTATCCCCGTTTACGGTCCACTGGGTCCATTTCCAGATTTCTGTTGCCGCTTTAATCCAGCAGTAGTGCTGCTGTATTATTGTTACTCTCAGATGTGACAGCTCCGGACCCCTCGCAGACCATGATGTGGTTTCACTTATTGGCAATTTTCACAAATGGCCAACTGGAGGTTTCCTTGACTGGCTTGTTGTTTCACAGCGTGTAAACCCCACAAAGTGTCTTTATACTTGATTTTGAGTATCTTTTTCCACGTTCCAAAAGCCCTGAAATGATCTGCCATGTATGTTTTCCTGCAAGATCAACATGCATTTCACAAACAAGGTCACTTATTCTTATTATTCAGTTTGCTTTATTTCACCAGGGTTACTATAGCTGCATCTGCCATTGTAAACAAACAAGAACACCCGGACTGAATGGTTCACAAACATAATCTTCACGTTCTATTGGTATTCCATAAATGTATGCATGTACATGTATGCAAATGAAGACCTTGGTATTGACCCACTCTCTGACAGGTTCAGGTATTTTTTATCCCACTTTGATGGAAATGTGGCCGAACACAGAATCACATCATCGGAATAACTGAAAGCACACTGAAGGTAGAAATCTGCTGAGCAGCGCTGAGCGAAGGGTCATTACAACCTGTTGGATATTTAATCCATACTGCATGCTATTGCTGTAAAACACTTTGGATTTACACAGCCCGGTCGTCAGGAAAACATGTTGGCATTGTATGTTTTCTGCAGAGCCACATTGAATATCGATGTTTTTGTATTCGGTCAAAGTGACGTAGTACAATGAGCGACCATTATTGAAAGTTACGTGGTATGAACAAGCTCCCAGGAAGAGCGCCGGACTTTGAAGCAAATTTTTGTGGTGGAATTACAACTTCTGTGTCCGTCAAGTGATGCCATTGGGCCCAAAAAGAGTTTTTCATATATACTTACATTACAGAGACATCTGTAAATCAGCAGCTTTTTTTTTTGAGGTAGATCAACTTACCAGTATGAATATCCCTTATTTAAATCATTAGGTCCTATAAAAGATGTATAATGTACTAATAGCCGAATCCAGTGTTATTTCCCTTCCTCTGTTCATGTGAATGAGCCCCAGACCGAGGCTGGACCGAGGGCTGGGAGGCGGAGTTAAAGGAAACACTACTGCGCCTGCTCTATGGGCCCAATGGTTGCGGTAGATCGCCGGAAGATCTGGATAATTTTATACCATACTATACCGGGCTCGGCACTAAGCAACTCTCATAGGAATTAAGGAGAGCCTGCCTCCAACGCTGTATCCAGTTCTCTCTCCATGGGTATGACAGTTACGTGGTATTATAACGAGCGACAAAGTCCATTAAAGGTGGTGGATGGGTCCAACAAACACAGGACAATCACCCAGGAGACCACCGTTCGTGTCCTGTGTGAAACCAAAAATAAACATTGACTTTACACTTGTTACGTAACGTTGCGTAAGAAAGTCCACTAAGGGTGGTTGTTACATATCTACACTACTTACGTTTTTACTTTATTATTATAACACAAACTATGATATTCCTTCTAATCTAAACAAAGTAGTTTTGTTACCAAAACCTAACCAATCACTGCACAACGTTACCCACATGGCATTGTGCGTTTCTGCAAGCGTGATACAAGGCTGATATGAAACATATTTTTGGTTCAGAAACCAATTCAGCATATTCGTGGTTGGCAGATATGTACAACGCAAACATTTTGTCTAGCGACCGGGTTGCAGCCTGAATTTACAGCCAAGCCAACACTTAAATCACACCAAACACTTGGACCAAAAGGATTAGTTTCTGCTTAGCGCTGTCACAGTAACAGATTTTCACTACAAGATCATCTTGGCCAAAAGAATTCACGATAACAATATTATCACGTTATCTATAGAAAATTTAAAAAAAAGTTATCAGTCAGATTCATCTCTAACTTTGTTTTTTGTGTGTTTTGTCACTTTTTTGGCATGTGAATTACACTCAAAATACAAGTTTAGGGAGGTGATGAGAGAATCTGCAACTATAACTGTACATATAAAATGATTTAAGAGGCGGTGGATTATTTACACAATATTACCATAGAAGAATTATGAACATGATATCAATATTTAATTATTTAACATCACGGTTATCGTCGATACAAGTATATTGTGACACCCCCTAATTCTGCGGCACCTTTGAAACATGTGAGATATTGTAATACGCTGACACTTGGATATTTAGATATTCATATCTATTATATGTGTCGATGATTAAATATTTCACATGTTATGGGAACACATTGTTTCTGTGATTAATTCAACATTCAGCTACTTGACAAAACAATTCAATCTCACCTCTCTAATATCGACCATAAGCATCTGAAGATGAAACAATGTGTAGACCCCCACCACACACACACACACACACACACAAACACACACTCTCTAAAGGGGAGCATGACCCAACCACACGAGTATCAACCTCCAAAATCACTATTATGATATTGAACAAATTATGATGTTATTTTCATAAGAGAAAAAAAAAACATCAGTTCAACAGCGTAACAGCTTTGTGATTGGATGTCCATGTGTGTGCGCGCATCTATATTAAAATCAACTCACCGTTCGGATGGCTCTGATCAAAATCAGGAAGAGTGACGATTTCTCTCGCTGCTAATCTTGGTGTATTTGCTTTGTCTGAAACCCCAGATAAAGGAGAAGGAGGAAAGGAAATGACAGAAGGGAATAATAAAAATTCAATAAAGAAAAACAAGGAACAAAAAAGGAAATAAAACATAATTTTCTTCTGAATTTGTACTCGTCCTGAACCACTGATGGGTCCCGCATGGTGCTTAGATCTATGTCTGCAGGTCCTGAGTACCATTCAGCAGTCCTGATGACAGGGGGGACATGGCCTTCAGCCAGAAGACCACACAGACACACACACACACTTTACTGAGGGATACACCACGTCTGCAGCCGGCCCCACCTCCACCCCGCTCCTCTGGTGCCGTGGATCACTGCTCATGTTGTCCAACACTGTTCCGCCTGGGAAAGATCTCAACTATCAATCTCCAGGCTGTCAGCCACGCTGACCCGCCGGAACCCCGGACGGATACTGCAATAGAAATCAAACAGCTCTTCCTCCTCTGTAGTGAACGTCTGTTGCTATCTTGTCCTGCTTTGAACATTACCCTGCGAAAGGTTGATTTAGTGGTCTGGGGGGAAAAAGGGGATAACAAACAAGGCAGTGTGAATGTGAAATGAAGCAGATAGTAGAAAACAGGAAACTAACTTGCTGCTACAAGAAGTGTTGATAGTGGGGCAGCAGATTTTACAACTGATGTAGTATTAGTACATTATTTCCCACTTTACAATGAACGTCAGGGACAACTAAATCAACAATTGCCCTTCTATATCGGAACACAAGAAAGTAATTTCAAATAATCTGTCCAGTTGCACTTGAACACACCTTCCTCTTCACGGATTAAAATGATTTACAGTTAAGAGGTTAACAGCTGCCATTATTCTTATCGTACATGTGAGACCTCCGTAGCGGTGAGGCCTATAGACACTCCATAATCTGTTGTTACAGACAGGTTCATGTTGGTGACCTTTAGCTGTGCCAGCACATGCATATTATGCTTAGGGTCTCGCACCTCTCTGCCGCTACCTCTCTGTCTCTGTCTTCCTCTGCTTCTTCCCTTGAATTCCAACCGCTTTTTCCTGCCTTCTAAAATCAATTATTATTGATTTTTCTGCACTCTCTGGGGTGGAGTCAAAAGAGGGGACAAAGGAGATAAAACCACGGGCGAATTGCTAAAGTAACTCCAGTGTACCGTGGGGGACTGATATTATCGTGAGAAGGGGGGAGTCAGATGCCGGTCCGGCTCCATTTAAAAAAGCGCTGGAGAATGAGAGTAAACGGCGTCCTCTGCTTACCAGGGAAATTTTCAAATGATTCATGAGGTGGATCTCAGCCAAGAAGCTGACTGGCTGTCGTGTTTTATGGTATTAACCAACACGCTGATGCAGAAAATAGAGAGAGTGGGACTTGAATACTTCAAACTTTGGTTTAACAGCTGCTTTAAGATGACCCACTGACTGGGAATCAGCAGGATGATGACAGATGCTACAACATCCTGGCCTCTTCTGAATATGTTTGCCAGATGATCTGGTTATGTACTCACAACATTAACTCCTGTATTAGAGTGAACTGTAAAAGCTGGATCTGCTGTATGGAATAAAGAAGTTATTCTGGCCACCAAAGTCCTTTTATTTCCTGTAAAATGAGTAAATGTGGAGGGATGTAACTGTACTGTACAATTTTGAAGTACTTGTAGTTTATACTTGTACTTCACTGGAGTAACGCCACTACATTTCAGAGGCAAAATACTACATTTATCTGACAGGGTCACTGCCCCAGAGGTGTACTTCTTGTCATTTATCTATTATTATTCCAATTTTGCATGACTTTGTCAATCAATTTGTTCCTGATAACTTCATATCATTGTTTTCCGTTTCTGTTTTAATTAGTGCTTTTCCCAATTCTGCATAGTGAAGCTACATATCATGCTCATTTCCAGGTATACTTGTATTTTGGGTTTCTACTCGAACATCTTTTACATGCTTTAATCTTCAAAAAACACATTATTTGTTCTCATACTGTCTGTGTGAGTATACCTGAGTATTCACCCAGTCTGCTCCGATTGGCTTGCAAAGAAAAATATGGTGCACCTTTGTAAAGGTAGTTCTCAAGCTGTGGGCGATATATTGTAATGAGCCTGCATGTGACATAGGAAGGGGAGCCAAATCTGAATGGCTCGTTGAATCACATGTTTTCTTATCTAGACAGCCCACAAAAAAAAATGACTGGGTTGTCTTATTTCACAGTTTGTGGGTTGGTAGACACTCCGGATCCCCAAATGTTCATAAGCACTGGAAAAAGTTTTTCATGATATGTCCCCTTTAATATATAGAACTATTTATTGAGTTCATGTTTTCCATGTTCCAATTTAAAGTCAATTTAAAAACTGTTGAAGTTTGAATGACTGTTTTATTTCAATTATTTTATATCGGGGTCAAAATGACCCCGGTTGGTTTCACCATATGAATATTATACACAAATAATGTTCACTTGAAATTACTGAAAACTAAATCAAAGGATGATAAATAAGCTTGTAATTACTGTCATGTGGATTGTATTTAGGATACAAGCTCGTTTTGTATTAAAGAAATGTATATATTTTCATTTTACACAATATGCTAATTGACTGTAACTTTCCTTAAATAATAATAATCTGTTTTATTTTCAGATGACATAACTTACAATGTTTCGAGAAGAAATAAGTTCACATTTTGCTATGCTGGTTGTTTCTCACAGTAGTTTATTATTAGTATGTTGGAAAGATGAGCGTAAATGATGTGAGTGCCTCTTCCACCACTACTGATTAACATTTAAGTCATAGTTTGCAAAAAAAAAAAATTGCTGGCTGCAGCTTCAAAATAAATAATTGAAAGACATTAAGTGCTGGCACTGATCACTTGTCTTTTTTGACATTTTAAAGCATAATGAATCTATTAAAGAATTAGCAGTTGATGAATCATAGTGGCTCTGAGCTGGAAACAGCCCATGATGAGTGTGCTTTTTACAGCGCAGTGGGCACTGCTGTGTGCCTCGTCACTTTTTATTCCCTGCCTGATCTGATTGCTTATTAAAACTATTACTAATCTTTGCAGCCGTAGGTGCTGAAGTATAATGACAAGTGGACGCCCCCGAGCTCAGACATGCTTGCATCTGCACATCCCAGCTCCTCCCCAGCACCCCTCTGTATTCTGCAGCCAGGAAAAAAGCTTGAAATAATAATCCTGCCCAGAAATTTTAGAGGCGCTCATGTATTGCACAGCCTTGAGGTCTCTGATAATACACAGTCTCTGCAGCAGCGAGACAATGACGGTGGATTTGTGTGCTCGTATGCTCGCTTGTCCAACCACCGACTGGATCTGAACGGGATGAAAGGGGCTTCTTAGCACGTTAAAAATAAAAAAACACCTTCAAAAATGTGTCTCATGTTGCTACAGTACAACTTCTGACAGCTGCGAGAACACAAACACTTTATGGAGACAGACTGTGGACGGTGTTGTAGATCGAAGAACTGAACCCACTGTTAGGTGGTTACACTCGTAACTGGCTCAAGGTGAGACCACAGGCTTTCCTGGCATTAATCAACCTCAAGTTGGGGATCAGTAACACACAATAACCTCAATGTTCATTTAACTTTAATTATTGTTTTATTGCTGCATCAGTGAGTCTCTATAAAACCGGTGAAATCCAAGAGCTCCATGTTGTGTAGTAGAGTCATGCTGAGGGACAATCTGTTAGAGTAAAGCTCCCTCTAGTGTTGGAAGGAATACACTCACACTAACAAACCTTAATAACAAGACAACACTGGAACTTTTAACATTTTTTAATCCGATTTTTTATTTTATACTTGCATGGGTAAACCAACAAAGTATATACACATTTTGTCCTTTTGGAAAAATAAAAAATAAAATTGAAAAGTGCATACATGATAACAAAAAAAGAGAAATAAATTAACATAAAAGACTTTGACACAGGTCTAATGAACTATTGGATGTCAAAACACAGCTCTTAAAAAAATAGAAAAAAAAGAATTTAAGGAAACATTTAAGAGGCAAATGAAAGAACAGAGGCCCTAATGTTAACATTTTTAAAAAAGAGCCTCCTGAACCTGGTACAACAAGGAATACAGTAAAACAGCATTAAGTGAAATCTCAATAAATGCACTGTATTTTTACAAAATGCTTTATGAATGAAAAGTAAAAGACAAAAAAAGGTCAAAGGGGGAGGCGTGCTCTGCATTTAGCACTGTAGTGTTCTTTGTTAGATTAAAAAACATTAAAATGAGACTCATGACATTCATCCATCACACAGCTCCTTGGTTTCATCCAAAGAAAAATACACACACTATCCATTATTACCATTTGTTTCGCTTAAGGCTTCTGAAAAGTTTCAGTATTATAAGTTTGTAGTGTTTACATCTGGGTAAAAAAAAAAAAAAAAAAGCCTCATCTATC